>BPLS01024405.1:11253-22978 GCA_019656275.1 Rhododendron kiyosumense | reverse complement strand
AATTCCATTCTAAGACTGGATCCTCTAACAAGGATATCCTCGAACCACGGCTTAAGTCTCATTGTCCACAAAGTCTGCACCCCACTGGGAAGTCAATGGTTAGAAGTTAGGCATGCTAGTGGCCTTTTGTTTTGACTGCATATTACTGATATTAGTATCGGATTGGTACAACCTATATATCAAATTTGACCAAATATTCAATGTTTTGTTAAAGGATTTACGACCCAAATTTATCACGTAATCGGAAATAAAGTCTTACAACTTGTCATATGCAATATCATAGGAGTGTGGCAGTGGTGTTATTAATGTGGTCCTTGTTAATTCAGTGAAATTGTATATCCAGTTGTATTATATAGTATTTCACTATTAGTGGTCCACAAATGCAAAATTTCTCTCTATTCCCTTGAGACTTCCGAAAATATCCAAAAAAAGACATTCAAATTTTAGTATGGTCCTCCAGGACTTGGGCCTAGCATTTCATGGATCTAGATAACTTTGAATTTAGACCCAAAAAGTAGTCAACCAAACAAACGAAACTACAGCCATTAGCCACAATGCTTGACCCATCCATATTCAGCAACTATACCAGAAGAGAAGCTATAGAAGGTAAAGCGGCATGAAAAAAGGATCTTACCGATCAAATCACCCATGGATTCAGAATTAGTTTCCATCTCTTTGACCAGTTAAGATGGCATTCTCTTTTTCATGGCCCGGAGGAGAAGGCAATCGAACACAGGGGAGACTGCCAGTTTTTTAGACGTTTGCAACAGAACCATATCAGCCCTAAAGTCAGAACTTCATAGAATGCCTCAATTCTTGAGTGCATAAGCCTATGCTTTGCTTCAAGCCTATGAAGAAGAGTCACAGCCATGGTGATGAGCAGCAATGACCGAATCCAAGATCATTAAGCGGAAAGAACAAAAAAACAAAAGGAAATGCCATGGACAATAATGAGTAAAAGACATACAAAGAATTCTTGAGAAACTTTCAGAAAACAATTAAACAGACTTTTTTAGTTACACCCGAGGTTTTGATAAGTAGGAGAGAAAACAAAAAGGAAAATGGTATTTCTTCTCCCGTTCCTTCCGTTTTCTTAATCCCTTACCAAGTTCCAAACATAGTGTTTCATAAATAACCGCATGAAAAAATATCCATCGCATGATGTAAAATATCATGTGCAAACCAAACAATTGGAAAAATCTGTGCTTCGGCGCCCAAAAATCCAAGAGATCAACATGACCATAACACAAACATAATCTATCAAGACCTTATAACTATTTGTACCTTGAAGTGAAAATGTGTACCACATGCACATGATATGAATAAGCAGTTTCTGTGAGTCAGGCTATCTTCACAAAAAGTGGAGTGTCAATAAAACTTCTCAGATGAAATAAAATTATACTCATTACACAACACGGAAGCACATAAACAGTGAGGTGGTTAATCCACACCCTTTGTGCTCAATGTTTAATTAAACCAGACCTCAAACCTCAAGATCCATTCCCATAGTCGGTAGTGTCCCCGACACCCAGTGTATTTCTATTCAATACTCCCTTCGTTCCTAAATGATAGTCCAAGACGAAAAGACATGTAATTTTAGGCCCAAAAATACTTCTGTGCTTGATTTTTAAACTTAATTTACACCAAATTAAAGAACTAATTGAGATCTTTAATTTGATGCCAAGAAATTTTAAAACTATCCAAGGAAGTATTTTATTTTTTTATCTGAAAATTGGACGTCTTTTCGTAAATCACTATCATTTAGAAATGGAGGGAGTAACTAATAAAGTTCTCTCCCTTGTGCTAACTTCAGATGGTTACTTTTTTTTAAACGAGGAAAAAAAAGAGGAGAAAAACAACCTAAAAACCCATAACTGTTTCTCATAGTCTGCAGCGTCGATGCACTAACATATCGTAAATCTTCTTGAATTAGAGTACCTATGAAGCAATTTTAGCCTACAACTTCAGTATATCAATGAAGACAAAAATTAATGCCTTGTACCTGTAATTTTAGCTGAATTCCAGAATTTATACATGTGTTCTCAGAACAAGAGACGTGTGCAACATTAGCATACAGCTTCACTGTAAAGTAATGGCAACATTTAACACATAATTATTCAAGTCAGTCGAGTTCCAATATTTTTGCACCACGCCTTAATCGTCTCAATATCCTGACTCTACTACTCGCCTGAACACCTAAAACATCATCACCTTTTGTTCTATTTTGTTTCTTTCCTGCTTTAGAAGAATCATCAGTTCTGAGAGCGGATTTGGTATGGGCAGCTTCAACTCTCTCACCTCCTTTCCTGTCAAAGTTGCGATATGAATGTTGCGATTGTAACTTTTCTCCCAAAAGGCGGCCAAAATAGTAAAGTGGATTGACATAAGAAGATGATGAAGATACAATCCCTTTCAAGTTGGTTGGCTGGACTATCTTAACAAACTCCTTTATCTCAGCAAAGCATGAATGATCAGAGTATGGAACTGAATACATGTATTCATGATACCTTTCCACGGCTCTACAATTTCCATTAGGCTTATTCATGTACATGGGGCTCCGAACTTTTACATTCAGTTTGCTTCCATGGCGAAAAATTGAAGGAGATGAACCAAGCACATTAGTGTTCCCTTCAAGGGGTTTCACCAACCATGGAAGACCAGATGGCATAATCCCTATAGTTGGGCGCATCTCATTTAGTCCCTCCAAAGTCTCAATGCTAAAACTGTAGCGAGGGACAGCTCGCACTCTAGTTAGAGAAGTTTTGGTTGTGAAGATGTCATGGAACCCAAGAAGATGCATAATTTGCAGACGTTCCGGCCACACCCAAATCTTCAAAGAAACAAAGCAAGAAAATATAAGGAACCATTGGTCATTGTTCATTCAAACAAAATTTCTATACATAAGCAGCTAATAATGCAATTGTCTTTCTTTTGGTCTTCTGGATATCAAGAAAATCTGTCACCAAAAACAAAAGAATATTAACTAATTTCCACTTAGATGTGTCACTCAAGTACAAGGTGGAGGGAGAGAGCACAAGCATATCCAAAAATACAAGAAGGAAGCACTAAACTTATGTTCAAAAGAATCACAAAGTTATGGTCTAAACTCACAATATTCTTGGCTTAGTAAAAGTGTGCAAATGTACCAGTCTAAGGGATTTCTTCTAACCTACACAATCACCGCAATGGAAGACAGGAAAAAAAAACTAAGTAGGTCAAGTATAGTTCCTATCCAGAACCAATTTAGAAACGTGATGTTATTGCTCCAGTAGGTGCAGCACCATTATATTTCTGAGATAATTCACTCAATCTTCTTCATAGACAACGCAGTTTATGTAATAGCAAGTTCAGGACACTTCAGGTGGACCTTCAGTGTAGTCTGTGCCTTAGGGATGATGAGTATTGTCATCTCTTTTTTTCTTGTCCTTATGCTCAGCAAGTCTGGTCTTGTATATTGTTGTGCAATGGTCTGAGTAGTGGTCCTATGGAGTTTTCTGGAGTGTTGAGCTCGACCAGGCAACACAGAGGTGGCAGTTCCATGGTTCACACTATTTTCAAGTTATCCCTAGCTGCAACTATGTATTGGCTGTGGAGGGAAAGGAATGGTAGGGTGTTACAGAATCTCAGCAGGGATTGCTCCTCCTCTTTACAAAACTTAGTCAATCATAGGGCACATTCGTGCATGCCTTAGCTCTCGGAGGAGGGTTAAGGCTTCTCATCAAAACTTAGCCACTGCTGCTTCATAGAGGATTCATAGGAAGGTTTTTTTATCAGGGATTGTTTTGGGACTGTTGGTGGGTTTTTTTTTTGTTTTCTTTTGGTTGAGTTTTGAGTCTGGAACTCTATGCCAGGATTAGTTTACCTGAAAAAATAAGTTGAAGACACAATTCCACTGCACAAGCTGTTAAGGCCACACCACATACAGAGACAACCCTAGCTCAAAATTTCTTTCACTGAGGAATGAGCAAACCTTTATTTTTAGCACACGTGCAATATGAATTAAAAGATCTTCTTTGCCCAAAGAGTCGATACCGATGATGATGTCATGTTTAGGATGAGAGGCGATCACATCAACCACCTGTAACCGGCCATAAACAATTAAATGTATGATCAGAAACCTGCTAGTTCATTTCCATATACAATCACAAAAAGAAGCCCAACAGAGGATAATACCAAAGGCCCATACCATGTCAAGGGACAAAACTCAGGTTCAAAGTGACCGAGTTTCTGAACATTTTACTACAGTCTGAAATGAAATCACGACAAAAAGCTGAAACTTGATGAACACCCACCCCAACCCACCCTCACCCCCATACACAGATCCAATGGAGAAGTAGGTATGTAGTTTAAATTTTGAAAGCAATCAGAAACCATTCTAGTTATGGATTTCAGTTTGATATTCTTTTGATTACCCATCTGGGCCATTTTATCCAATAAATACCCCATGAGTGTAAAATACCTAAAGTGATAATTGTATTACACCTTTTTTTTATCACATTTTGCTTTGTAAAGGTCCATCTCATTGTCTATTTCTCTATGCCAATCACGTTGCCATTTTCTTTGCTGCCAATAGCGCTGAATTTGCATTTCTGTAAACCTGCCATGCATGTTTTCAACGTATCCCTTAAGCCCTCCAATTATTAGGCATATGTATTTAGTGAAACTGGTACCAATTTGGTTTTGGCAAATGCACATTGTTCAGCCATCATAAAGACCATTTTTTTAAGAACTCAGTCAGTTCCACTTCTCCCTGACATTCCCATCAATGGATAAACACATATTTCTTCACACTTGTTTAACAATCATCAATGACTTTGGGGGAAGAGATGAAAAAGCAAAAACCAGTAGATTAGTTAGTTTCCCTTAGGTTACAAGTCTATCAATTCGATTCCACTGCATAAAAGGTGGAAAGTGAGGAAATCTCACTGTTGAAGGAAGCTCACACCTGTTTAGCAGCAACTTCTCGAGAGGGGAAAGAATATGACGGATTACAGTAAGTATTGTCCAAGTAAAGAATGTCAACTTTATCATTCCCGATGGCATTTAGTAGCATGCTCCTTCCAATCTGTGCCCTTGTACTAGTTGGTTCCCAGCGGAAATCCCCAGTAAAAAGCATGCAGCCAAACTCACCACGAAACAAGTACATGACTGCACCTGTCAGTTGGAAAACCAAGAAAGCAAATAAGAAACTTTTCACCCAGACTACATTACAGAAGAGGAAAACAGACAGAAAAAATAAAACTACTCCTATGCAATGATAAGTCAACATAACATACTGATGGATGGGAACTGTGAAACTGGCACACTGAAACTCCCAAGATAGGAGTAAAAGCAAGACAAAATTTCCAAGGTTTTTGAATCTATATCAGCAATGCTTATAGAGCTACCATCATTTTTTAGCTACTCATGTGGTCCAAGAACAGTACAGTCAACCAATGGTGGATTCACTTCATCCAGAGAACTCAGTTCATCGTTTTCAGACTCGAGGTCCAAACAGGAATGAATTCTTTTTAGTTGCAAACTTGCAATAACCTAAGGTCTAAGAAGCAAGGACACGTCTACCAACCTCAAGTATCTGTGTTACGTTACTTACGTAAGTGTCGGGCACAGACAAGGTAGTATAATTATTCAAGTCAAAAATGTAGGAATAGCAACTCTTCAGTCAAAACAGAACTGCTTTATTTATCTGCCCCTTCCTCATTTTTATGGCGCGATGCATTCTCCTTCCATTGGAATTAGCATCCTGTTGGATAGTGGCAAGGGCAACTATTCAGTTGCAGAGTAATATACGATACAGTCGTTGCAATGAAGTACATACCGAATCCCTAACAATTACACGGAATTACAAACATGATCACAATTAATGCTGCAGCCAACAAACCGAATTCCTAACAATTACACGGACACCCTAATCTCCTAAAGAATTTTACGAGACGGTAACAACTATAAGGTAGTATAGCATTCAGAAACTGACTGAAAGAAAGTAGCACTGCAAATGAGACAAGCCGAGTTTTGATGGGCTTGAGCTCGGCTCTTTTATAAACAGGCTTAAAACTCGAGCTCAACTCGTTTGTTAACTAGCCGAGCCTTGAGCTAGGGGCAGCTCTACTAATGTTTTAGGAGGTTCAAGCAAATCCCTAGGAATGAAAATTTTGTAGTACTGTATATTTTTGCAAACCCCCGTGGGTGGCTCTAAAATTTTCTACACTTTTGGATATAATTTAATATTTCTTTCATTATGTCTGCACTGAATAAGTCGTACAAAGCCAGAGGGAATGAAAATTTCTCTAATTTGTGAGTAAGTAGATCATATAGCTCAAAAAAATAAAATGAGCTAGGCCCGATAAGTTTTCAAGCAAAACATTATTGCTATTTTATAGAATTTTTTGTATATAATTTTCTCTAAAAAATTTGATCACAGTTGAGTTAAATCCTGCAGTCGCTCCTGCCTAGCTGCTGGCGAACAACTTAGTTCGTTTGCAGCCTTACATAAGAGACTCATTCACTTACAACCTCCATCGAACAATTGGAGAGCAACAGAAGCAAGTTGAAAACAGAACCAAAAAGCCTGACCGAGAGCATACCGGGGCAGTGGTGAGCGTCAAAGGCCATGACATCGACGGTGGTAGCGGATCCGGTGGTCGGAGATACCAGAGAGACGGAGTGCCATTGACCGATCTCGAGAACTCGAAGCAGAGAGAGCTTGAATCCAGGGAACTTGAAAGGGAAGAGCTTGGCCGTGATTCGAGAGCAGAAGAGAGGGCCGCGTTTCCACGTAGGAGACAGGCCGCTGGTGTGGTCGGCGTGGAGGTGGGTGAGGAAGTACGCCTGGCTGCCATCGGTCCACCGGTCTACCGATATCATTCTTCTGTCCATTGCTTCGGTTTGTTCCCTGAATTCGGATTCAGAGTGATTGCGTGGAGAGAGAGAGAGAGAGAGAGAGAGAGAGAGATTAGTTTTGAATTCTAGGGTTTAAGCTTTTCATATGGCTGGTGCTTTTGTGTATTTAAAATATTTAGGCGAGTCGCTGATAACCGCTAAATATTTAAAAGTATGTTTTTTGGCGGGGGCGTTTCATTTTCATTTTCTTTCTCTGAGTCTGATCAAAAGGGTCTTTCCAATTTCTTTTGTCCTTCTTCGCACTTTTCAGTTTTCACCCTCACATTTCTTCGCTACTCCAAAAGAGGGAGTTGCGTCCAATGACCCTTGTGCCATGGTTTCTTCCGATTGTGCTGCTACGGAGTCCAAGGTTGGCTGTCGCTTTTTTGCTAGTGGCTTGGAGTCATTTGATAGGTTTGGCAGGCTTAGAGGACCTGGCAAGAATTTGATGTCCTGTGGTAGTATGAAGTTTCGTCATCTACAGAAATAAGTGATTATGGGGCGAGAGTTTCTCTTAGTAAGCCGCCATTGCCTTTGGGATTGAGCTAAGAGGGTCTATTTTTTTCATATGCCTAGCCTCTCAGCTATGGAAGTTAAAATTCAGGAGCCATCTTTGACAGTCAGTCATCCTTGTAATCTTGATGGTCTTATGTCTCATGAGGTTTGTGTTTCTTTTGAACGGCAAAAAAAATTTTATATTTGTGTTAATGTCCTAGAAAGTGATAGGTTAATGTGCCTGATCTTCTTAGTCATTTTTGGATAGAAGTGGTGGAAGAGATTTCTTCTTCACCAGCTACTTGTGTGACTGCCTCTCCAATATTTGACCACCATTACCTGAGCGTTAAGGACTCCCCATCTAATAGGGTTTGAGATGGTTTTTAGGATTCTACTTTGGGACCTCAGAAATTGCGGGCTAAGAGGATTGTGTCATTTTGGTAATATCAGGTAGAGGACTATGATAATGCTTTTGTGAGGCACTTTGGCAAGCAGAAGCGAGCAAAGGCGCTCTAACAGTGTCTAAGGTAGTAATGGGTGCAACAAGGCGCTCCCGCTTCTCATTCGGAGTAAGTGGAAACGGAAAAGGGTTATAGAAGATGATCCACATTCCTATAGCACTCCTCAACGTCATGTGTTTTCCTTGATTTATCTCTTCTGGTCCTAATCTTGGTTTACAGGTTTATGGTGTATTCAGTGTTGATGGCCTCGGTGTCCTTCTTGTGTTTTCTTTTAGGAATTTGTTGTGTGTCCTTTGTCTTAGCCTTTGTAAGCTTGTCGGGTCTGAGTTTTGTTGCTAGGTTACGTTGTGCTGGCTTTCTTTGGATTTTCGTTTTTCTTTGGGTTGTGTTGTACTGTGGATGTTCTACGATTTGTCTCATATTTATGATACGCTATTATGTTTGTGTTCTGAAAGAATAATTGTGTAGCCACACCTCCTTTTACACGCACACTTGCTTTTAACACGCTCAAATCTACACGTGCACACACGAGTGTGTTTTTTTTTTTTGATCCACACGAGTGCGTTTGTTTTACCGTGATTGTAGATTGATTGACTCCAGAATGAAGAAGACCGCACAGTTGATCATTCAAAATACCATCAAGGCAACAATGAAGAAAGAGTCCTGCTACACACACAGCAATATGTGCACCAGATTTTGTTGTGGGGCCCACCATGAGTCCCATACAAATCATCTGAGCCGTCCATTAAATGTAAAACATTTTTTTAAGGGCTCCCGTAAAAAATAAGCTCAATCCAATACCTATAGATACTTCATCCAACCATCTAACTTTTCATTCAAATTTTCGAATAATGAAAAGTTATATAGTTAGATCAAGCACCTATATGTATCGAATTAAGCTTATTTTTTACGGGAACCCTTGAAAAAATATTTTACATTTAATGAATGGCTCGGATGATTTGTGTGAAACCCGTAGTGGGCCCCACAACGAATTTTTGCACAATCTATGCACAAATTGTATGTGTGTGTAGACTTTCTGATGAAGAAAACACTTTCTTATACTCGTATTTGAAGATAATCCAAACACTTGTTTAATCCATCCCTCCAGGGATGGCATTTTACCATCAATGAAGAAAACAAGAAAGAGGACAGAAGATCAGCGGGAAAATAACATAGCCATCGACACCATAAAACCTTATATGTACAGTAGTAGTAAAACAGTAACTCAGTCCATGAAGAACACTTGGTCTTCCACGACTTGTTCTTACTTTGTTTTCAGAACTGTTACCGCTGATGGTGATAAAGTACAAGGAGTAGAAAAAGAGTACGATAATATTGTTTAACCATAAGTTGGGAGTTAAAAGTCTCTTCCCTTCAATCTCAATTACTGATCACTACTTTTGCCTTCTTCCTCCGAGCGGTGTGGACTGTACTTGTTCATTAGCTGGTTAAGGGCAGTATCAAAATCCTTCTCCAGCTGAACCTCTTCCTCGAAATGCCTCTCATTCATTGATTTTTTGTTGTCTTCATAAGCTTTCACCAACTTCTCCCTCTCAGACACAAATTCCTCCATCTCTTTGTCCTGAGACTCGACAAACTTTGCAAAAACTTCCTCCCTGTTATAGAGACAAAAGCATGTGAAGGTCTAAGAAAAGAGAGCAACTCGAGGAGTAAAAATGTGATACAAACTTCGCAAAATCAAACCCCAATGCGTTTCATGCACAATCATGTAGCATCCATTACACATCCAAGGCAAATTACCTGCGGTCACGATCCCCCTTGGCAGAAACATTTGCATTTGATTGTTTCATCTTCTCTCGCTCCTCCTGCTGAATCTTCTCAAACTCATCTTCCTTTGCATCCCTAGTTTTATGGATGATTTCAAGCTGGTCTTTGAAGAATTGTTCTTGAAAATCCATCTAATGAGATATGGAAAATAAATGAAACAACCAAATGGTGAGCAAATGAACAGAAAGAACAAAACAAATTACTAAAACCAAGAGCCATTGAAAAAAGATTAGAGAAAAATTACAACTAGAAGAAACAATAAACTGGAACACACTCCGTCCACTAGTGTCTAGGGCGAGGGAGAGGACTTCCAATGCTATCAAAAGATTAATCCCAAACCCGAAATCCATAGCCACACAGTTCGCACCATACCATAAGCCCGCCACCCGCTTCATGCTCAAGTGCAAATGCAAAACAACTGCTGGCATCATACTCAACAACAATACCAAACATAGGACCACCAGGAGAGGTCCCAAATGCTGCTAGAAACTCATATTATGCAAGTAGAAGGGTGCGTCAATCAGATGACGAGGGATGGCGATCCCTTTAAAGTACATGAGGAAGTGGATTCCATTGAAGTACATGAAAATAAAAACAAAAAAGAGAGAACCTCGCAACAACTTATCCTCAGCAAGTATTTAAAAACCTTGTCAACTTCGTACCTCCGTTGACATGCGAATAAGGACATTGTTTTCTGTCACATACTTCGATACTAGTCCAGCTATTTTATATTTTTACTGAATGATTTCAGTATAGGTCCTATAGGATGCACGGTTGAAACTACTGACATTAAGAGGATAAGCCGATGTGAAAAACACATGAATATCTGAGACGTGAAAAGTTCTGGAAATGGCAGCAGTAGCGTGAACAAAACCATTGCATATAAACTTATCACTGTTAACTGAGTCAAAATGGGTATGTTATAGCAGTACATGACACTCCATCTCTGCAGGCAAAAATAGAGACTACTCGATTTGGGCATGAACCAGAGGATTCAAAATTGTAATGTTTATGGGTCCTAAATCAAGTACATTAGAAGAAAAACCAGACAACTTAATGCATCTCCTGAAGGCATTCCAATCATCTCCGTCAATGTCTACGCAAACTCATTATAAGAAGCAAGATGATCGACTAAGGGTAGTGAAAAAAAATGCATGACACATTAACAGTCACGGCTGCAAGGGTTATGCTCAAAATTAAAATGGTCACAGCAACGAACCCCTCCACCAGAAGCTATCTTAAAAGACCACACCCACTGACTGCAAACGGCAACAATGCAGGCAATAACAGTTACCAAAACATCTAATGCAAACTCCTTGTCTGGACATCAGACAGGATATTCAATTTATATCCAGCCCTGTTATTACCTCTTCCTTGTTCTGCTCATGATGCATTTTGCTCCTTTGCGTGACAATGCGGTTTTCCTCCTTGGTCTTGCGCAACTTCTCAGATACTACCCCTAAAGACTCTTCAAGAGCTTTTGAACGTCTTTGCCCTTTAGCCACTTCATCCTTAAACCAGATCAACTGCTGGTTATCTTCACTCATTTGTCGCATTTGGTTCACAACCATCTCCTGATACGACCTAGTCTCAAACTTCAGTCGGGCGGCTTTGTTGCCTACTCAACAATAAAGCATGACCAAACAAAGCAGGTACTCAATTACTGGAATCATAATAATATAATAGAAATCCAACTAGTATGCCTAGCCCTGCCAATTCATGGACTTGTGCCACCAGACGCACGCACAACACACACACACACACACACACACACACACACACACACACACTCACACACACACACACACACACACACACACACACATATATATATATATATATAGAGAGAGAGAGAGAGAGAGAGAGAGAGAACCATGGCAGTGCTTATTAAAAAGGTCCAGGTCTTGTTTCTCTGCCATGTAGCCATAAAGTTGGCGCTTTCCACCAGGACAGAATAGGCCTGGACGACGATCCCAAGCGTCCCTATCAGTTCCTTGTTCCTGGAAATGGTTATGAAGACTTTCGGCCTCTAAAAAGCCCATTGCCGAGTTCTCAAAAATCAAAACACTCATCCCTCGGTGCCCCTGTGGGCCATAGGCATG
>BPLS01024396.1:0-11431 GCA_019656275.1 Rhododendron kiyosumense | reverse complement strand
TTAGACTTGCCTCTTTAAGTCAATCAAAGCGTTTACGTAGTCTTTAGCCTTAGCAATTTTCATCGTTTTAAAGCTTCACTAAGTTGGCCGCCTTGAACGCCGTACTCCGCTTTCAACCTACAATCCATCTAAGCTATCTTTCGAATTCCCTGTGGTACGATCCCGGTCTTACCGGTTTACTATGCTACCGTCAATCTAGCCCTACGCTTGGGGTTTCTATTCAACCGTATTTAAAGGCAAAGTTGAAGGCTAAGCATTTTTGGCGCCGTTGCCGGGGAACTTTCTTTCTATAGCTTATTTGGAGGAACGACAAACCATTGTAAGTACTCCGTTTACTTTTCTTTCAAGTACGTTGAACTCGACTTAGCGGATACCTCTGACCGAGCCACCAATTCGACTTGAGGTTTAACGAAGCTAATCGAGCATCAATTGCATTTTTTGATTGTTACTTTATTATTGTCTATTTACCTAGCCGTGGTGGTGGCATAACCCCACGAGACTGTTTGTGAACGAGGTGGCGGCATAGCCCCTCTAGTCTGCTTAATTGGATTGTGCAGGTTGTATGCTCAATATTTATCGTAGTCCTGTATCGAACCGGCTACATCGCTCTGCATCTCGTGAGTCATCGCCTCCATTGAGCCCAATGGCAGATCAACCAGCTGCTCGTACCTTGCGTGATTACTTAACACCAGAAAGGGGTCCGCATGTATCCCCCATAGCCGTTCCTACTTGCACTGCCGCCAATGCTTTCGCTTTCAAGCCCGAGTATCATCGGGTTATACCAGAATTTCGGGGACGGGAATTGGAGGATCCTTATGCCCACATTCGGGAGTTTGAGACTATCGTAAGCACCTTTGTGACCGGGCCGGGACAACTAGATCAAGCCCGCCTGAAATTATTCCCCTTCTCACTCAAGGATAAAGCCAAGCAGTGGTTCCATTCTTTGAAGCCCCGCTCTTTACTCACATGGGGGGAAGTGCAAGACGTGTTCACCACCAAGTTCTTTCCCGTTAGCCGAACCAAGCTCCTTATGGACCAAATTCAGAATTTCAAGCAGAAGGAGGGGGAAGTCTTTTACAAGCTGTGGGAGCGATACAAAGACATACTTGCCGCGGTGCCACATCACAATTTTCCCATGTACCAAGTAATCAACTATTTCTACTTGGGTTGTGATCGGGATTCCAAGCAGCTCCTTGATACTATGGGGAGTGGAGATTTCATGGGCAAAGACCCGGAAGCCGCTTGGGAGTTCTTGGACGCCTTGGCAGAACGGGCCCAAACATGGCAGTACATTGATCCGGGCGAGCAAGCAATGAGAAACCAAGGCCCAGGAGGTTCTGGTAAGTTTTCAGTGCACGAGCACAATGGACTGGAGACAAGGTTGGAAGAGCTGTCCCTGAAATTGGATAAAATGAAGTTAGACTCAGCCCAAGTGAAGGAAGTGAAAGAGGTTCGGCAAGTCGAGGAGGTGTGCATTATTTGTGAGACAACGGGTCATTCGACTGACAATTGTCATACCATCCCTACCCTCCGTCAGCACTATAATCAACTTCCCGAGGAGGTATGTGCATTAAATCAAAGATGGGATCCTTACTCCAACACTTATAATCCGGGGTTGAGGTCCAATCCGGCTTTCCGTTGGAGCAACCCAAATGAGATGGGAACCTCTTCAACTTCACATGCTCCGCCTCCCGCTCAGAATCAAAATTGGAGGCAGCCACAATTTCAAGGTCCGCCTCGTTTTCCTACAACTCAAGGCCCGCCGGGATTCATACCCCCGGGCCAATTTCAAGGGCAAAACCAATTCCCACAACATCAAGCACCACCTCCGCGTCGTTCTTTGGAAGACATGTTGAATGCTTTCTGTCAGGCGCAAACTACCACCAACGAGCAACCTGCTCAAGCTATGAACGACATCCGTAACCAAGTGGGTAAACTAACAACGGCCATTGGCGTCTTGCAACAAGAGAAGGGAAAACTCCCTACGCAACCTCAACCCAACCCCCAAGGCCAACATTTTGCGCAAAGCTCTTCGGTGACTTTCCCCGAGCAAGCAAAGGCCATTATTTCATTGCGAAGTGGTAGAACGGTTGACAACGCTCAAGTGGAACCGCCGGTTGCCCCTATCTTGCTACCCTTTACGACACCGGTCAAGGCGACTCTATCCGAGGATGGCTCGCCCGAGCAAACCCCTACTGCTAAAGAAAAGGGCAAGGCCAAAGAGAACGTTGCTTCACCAGCTTACAATGTGCCCGCTCCATTTCCAAATCGCCTGAGAACACCGGCCAAACCAAACCTGTGTAGCGATATTTATGAAGTGCTTCAGAAGGTGCAGGTTAATTTGCCTTTGCTCGATGCTATCAAGCAGATTCCATCCTACGCCAAATTTTTGAAGGAGTTGTGCACCCATAAACGGCAGCTCCAAGTGCAAAAGAAAGTGTTCTTAACCGAGCAAGTGAGCTCACTCTTCCAATCAACCCTTCCGCCCAAGTACAATGATCCGGGATGTCCGACGATATCCATCACTATTGGGGGCAAGGTTGTTGAGAAAGCACTTCTGGATTTGGGGGCAAGCGTGAATCTCCTACCGTTCTCAGTGTATCAACAACTTGGGTTGGGGGAAATGAAGCCAACTCGGGTTACCTTGCAATTGGCGGATCGGTCTATCCGCGTTCCGAAGGGGATGGTGGAGGATGTGCTTATGCAAGTGGACCAATTTGTGTACCCGGTGGACTTTGTGGTTCTAGACACGTGTCCAGTATCAGCAGCCCAATCATCCATCCCGATCATTCTTGGCCGGCCGTTTCTAGCGACCTCGGATGCAGTGATTCATTGCCGGGATGGCCGACTCAACATGAGTTTTGGCAACATGAAGATGCAAGTCAACATGTTCCATATCGGTAGCCAATTGGGAGACGATGAGGATGTGTGCGGAGTAAGCATGATAGATGCCCTTGTTCAAGACCATGTCCATGAGTTTATTTGCAAAGATGAGTTAGAATTGGCGCTTACCTCTGCCGAGGGGATTTTCTTGACGCCCCCGACGTCGCTTACTTGTGCTCATTATTAGATGAGGAAGAGGTGTGTGCTATCAACCCATGGGTTCCGAAATTTGAGGAGCTCCCGCCCATTGAGAAGCGAGCCGTTCCGTCAAGCTTGGAACCTTCGATACTTGATCTCAAGCCTTTACCGGCTACACTCAAGTATGCCTATCTGGGTGAAGGCCAGACTTACCCCGTCGTGATCTCTTCCGCCCTCACTGAAACTCAAGAGTTGCGCTTGCTAGCTAAGCTACGGAAACATCCAAAGGCCATTGGATGGTCTATAGCCGATATTCAAGGCATTGATGCCTCCCTTTGCTCTCACCACATCTACCTTGAAGATGATGTTAAACCATCTCGCCAACCTCAACGGCGGCTAAATCCGATTATGAAGGATGTCGTGCGAGCGGAAGTGCTTAAGTTGTTAGATGTGGGCATTATCTATCCAATAGCAGATTCCAAATGGGTGAGCCCGATTCAAGTGGTTCCAAAAAAGTCCGGGGTGACGGTGGTGCGAAACGACAAGGATGAGCTCATCCCAACGCGTGTTCAAACCGGTTGGCGGGTGTGTATCGATTACCGGAAGTTAAATGCAAGTACGAGAAAAGACCATTTCCCTCTTCCGTTTATTGATCAAATTTTAGAAAGGGTGGCGGGCCACAAGTTCTACTGTTTTCTGGATGGTTACTCCGGGTACAATCAGATTGAGGTGGCATTGGAGGACCAGGAAAAGACTACTTTCACGTGCCCATTCGGGACTTTTGCGTATCGTCGAATGCCGTTCGGGCTTTGCAACGCCCCCGGTACTTTCTCTCGGTGTATCATGGGCCTTTTCAGCGACATGGTGGAGAAAATAATGGAGGTCTTCATGGACGACTTCTCTGTTTTCGGTGATTCATTTGAGGCCTGTCTTGCAAATTTGGAGCTAGTACTAGCCCGGTGCGAGGAAAAGAACCTAGTGCTCAATTGGGAAAAGTGTCACTTTATGGTGACCGAAGGCATTGTGCTTGGCCATATTGTTTCCTCACAGGGCATCGAAGTGGATCGGGCAAAGATTGACTTGATCGGGAATCTTCCGACTCCTAAGTGTTTAAAAGATATCCGATCTTTCCTGGGGCATGCCGGTTTCTATCGAAGGTTCATCAAGGATTTTAGTGCCATCGCCCCGCCATTGTGTCATTTGCTCGCTAAGGATGTGCCGTTTGAGTGGACGCCTGCTTGCGAGGCTGCTTTCATCATGTTGAAGTCAAGTCTCACTTCTCCACCTATTGTGCGATCACCGGATTGGGAGTTACCCTTTGAGCTGATGTGCGACGCCAGCGATTATGCCGTCGGGGCCGTTCTGGGCCAACGAAAGGGGAAGGAGCCATATGTCATCTACTATGCGAGCAAAACGCTTAACGAGGCCCAAATGAACTATTCCACTACGGAGAAGGAGTTGCTTGCCATAGTCTTTGCGTTGGACAAGTTTCGGTCCTATCTTGTGGGCGCTCCAATCACCGTCTGCACCGATCACTCCGCCCTCAAGTACCTTTTTACGAAGCAAGACGCCAAGGCGCGATTGATCCGGTGGATTTTGCTCTTGCAAGAGTTTGACCTTACTATTAAGGACAAAAAGGGAGTCGAGAATGTGGTGGCCGATCACTTGTCCCGCCTGGAATTCGAAGATCATACAGCGCATATTCCCATCGGTGACTCTTTTCCCGACGAGCAGTTATTTGGAATCTCCACTGCCCCATGGTATGCGGACATTGTGAATTATTTGGTTACCGGTCTAATGCCTGCCCATTGGAATTCGCACGAGCAGCGTCGCTTTCTAGCAGAGGTGAAGCGTTTTTCCTATGACGACCCCTATTTGTTCAAATATTGTGCTGACCAACTCGTTCGCCGTTGTGTGCCTGACTCGGAGCAACAGAGTGTGCTAAAATTTTGCCATACAGAGGCCTGTGGAGGCCATTTCTCCTTTAAAAAGACCGCCGCCAAGATTTTGCAAAGCGGTTTTTACTGGCCACAGTTGTATAAGGATAGTTTTGCTTTCTGCCGGGCGTGTGCACAATGTCAACTTTTGGGGTGTGTAACGAGCCGAAATGAGATGCCACTCACACCTATCTTGATCATCGAAGTGTTCGATTCCTGGGGCATAGACTTCATGGGGCCATTTCCTACATCTTTCGGGTACCTCTACATCTTGTTGGCCGTCGACTATGTTTCCAAGTGGGTGGAGGCTATCCCCACTCGTACCAATGACAGCCAAGTCGTAGTGGAGTTTCTCCGGGAGTACATTTTGTCACGGTTTGGCATGCCAAGGGCTATTATTAGTGACCAAGGGTCCCACTTCTGTAACCGTTCCATGGCAGCCGTCATGCGGAAATATGCGATCATCCACAAAGTCTCAACGGCCTATCACCCGCAAACGAATGGCCAAGCGGAATTGGCAAATCGGGAGATCAAGCACATTTTGAAAAAGACGGTCAATCCCACCCGCAAAGATTGGTCTACTCGTTTGATTGATGCTTTGTGGGCGTATCGTACTGCGTATAAGACTATTTTGGGGATGTCACCTTATCGGCTTGTATATGGGAAAGCGTGCCACTTACCGGTGGAGCTGGAGCACAAAGCATATTGGGCCATTAAAAAGCTGAATTTCAATATGGCCAAAGCCGGTGCCCGCCGCAAACTCCAATTGACTGAACTTGACGAGTTAAGGTACAATGCTTACGACCATTCTAGCGCTTACAAATCTAAACTCAAAGCCAAGCATGATCATAAAATTGTGATTAAAAACTTTGAGCCCGGTCAAAAAGTGTTATTGTACAATTCTCGCTTGCATTTGCATCCCGGTAAGCTTCGCTCACGTTGGGCCGGGCCTTATGTCGTCAAAACGGTTTTTCCTCACGGGGCAATAGAAGTAATAAGCCTGAATAACGGTTCATCTTTCAAAGTTAATGGTCAAAGGCTTAAGCCTTTCCTCGGTGGTTTTGAAGTGGGTGAGCCCGATGAGGTGTTGGCCGATCCCGTTTACGCGGATGGCCCGGCGGCCTAGTTGTTGATTCGTTTAATTTGCACGGGGAGCGAAAGCGTAACCGCTGAACTTAATTGTTTGTCGGACCCGGCCCCCGGGTAGGGGGTACCCACCATTGACTTGGGTATTTGTAGCTCCGCACGCCGCTACTAAAACAAGGATCGTGTGCCCAGCTCCGGTTATTAAGGGCAATGTTTCGTACTTGTACATATTTTCGTGTTTTATTCGTTGGGGCTTTTCACATCAAGATTTCACCAATGCATCATTGTATCGGGCCTTTATTGGCCCTTCTTTGTGGTAGTTTGCCGTTAATGATCCATGCTCACCAGATAAGTCCCTATCGGGGGCAATTTAGGTCTGTGGGTGAGGCTTAGTATTCCCGTGTTTTGGCGCTAGGCTCTGCTTTATCTCACTTCGTTTCGATCATAGGGAATGCTGGGCTTAAGTGCTTGGCGAGGTCAAGCGGTGAATTTTACTTCGGGCGTGATGTAACAAATTTGACGGTCTAGTATAGCCACCTGCGTTTTGCCTACTTGGTGGGACGCGGGAAGAAAAGTATGACTCGTAAGATTGCGTGAACATCGGGTGGTGTTCTTTGTTGTTTTCCTTTGTTTATCTGTTGTTGGCACCCGGATAACATGCGCCGGGTGGTTCTAATGTCATTTGGCTCTTAGTAGGTAGTTCGAGCTTAAGTCTTTTACAGGGTGTACGCGCTACCACGCCAGCCTTGGTGGATTGGATCTACCGTCAGAGTGATTGCGGCATTCAGGAGCCCTAAGCATGGGTGCGATTACGTGTCGCGGTTGTTAGTCCAACAAAGCTCTGATCATGATCCTGTGTGACTAGCTGTGGTTCCATTGGAAGAACCGAAGGAGTTGACCTTGAAAGCCGTTCGGATGATGAACAGAGCCGGTGACGCCAAAGCCCTCTACTTGGTCGGGGTATAAGGGGGTTGACATTCCCCCGTCGGTATGATCTTTTGTTCCCTTTTCCCTTACTGTTGTTCTCCATGCTATGAGGGCATAGCATATCTTAAGTTGGGGGGAGGGAAATAGGTAAGCTTTTTCTATTGTTCTTTGTTTTCTTTCTCGGTAAATTCGGTAACGGTAAAATTTTTCGCTTTTTAGGTTGCAATCCTTCCGTTATTACAGCACTAGTGGATTAAAATAACTTGGCACATGCTCATGTTTTGTTCGGATCAGCAAAAGTTCGTTTTGGCAAATTTTGTAAGTCACAACTTGCATGAATGGACTAGGGTGGAATGCGCAACTATTGAGTATGTTTCGACCAAGTTTTATTCATATCCCATTCTTTTTCCTTTCTTTCCTTCTGCATCTTTGCGTCGGGTAAATATTCCCATGTTCATGCCTTGATATGCGTGTTGTCTAATTTGAATGGATTTGGAATTTATTGCGCATTTTGGGAAGTGATGCACGGCATTCGTTCTTTGATTTAACCACATACGCGTCTCATTGTCCCTAAAAATAAAGCCAGGTCCGTGTTATACTACTTATCCTTAGGAAACCGGATGTTAGGGTGGCTGTTTTGTCAAGCTTGGGGTATGCATCAAAGAGGTGATTTTGTGGGCTTTTGAGGTTCCGGGTGTCATTTTGGATCAGTTTGAGGTTAACGGTGGCAGCGCCCGGGCAAGATGGGATTGGCCAAGTGGAATTCTGGGCAAACAATAAAAGACCAGGCGGTATCGATACAAAAAATTTTGGCGTATCGATACAGAATTGAAACAGAATGAGGGGAATTCATAACCAACCGGTATCGATACGGGTAAAAAGGTTGTATCGATACAGGGTGTTTTCCGGCTATATTTGGCGATTTCAACCGATTTCTTCCATAATCCTTTTCACCCTCTCTCTCTCTTCTCCACCATAACCGCCGCCCCACCCTCAACCCTACCCCTATTTCTCCCCCAAAAACACCCAATCTTCCACCAAATCTTCAGCAAATCACTCCCTCTCCAAGATTTAAGCACCAATCCTTGGGATTTCGCTCTCAATCACCCAACTTCAAGGTAATCCGCCCCCTCTCTTTCTCTCTTTGGGTTTTGAACCATTCACCTTCCTATACTTCCACATTCCACCATATATCTTCCCACTAAACCCCCATTGTCGAGAATCTGAACTTTCTGACCCAAACTCCTAAGATCCGAAAGAAATGGCTCCGAAATCCGCAGTATCAGACAGGAGGGCCAAGGGAAAGGGGCTGGCGTCCGCTTCCTCCTTTTGTGATCCCGAGAGCGATTCCGAAGGCCATGCACAGCGGGAGGAGGGAGATGAGGTGATGGTTGACCCTCGGCCTGCCCGGAGAAGGAAGCGGACTACCGAGGAGGTTTTATCAGCCGCTCAAAAGAAATGGGAAGATGGAATGGCCAAGAGGAATGTGAAAAATGAACGTCATGTGGATGCATCGAGTTTTGGGGCGCAACACCGGGCAATCCGGCGCATTGTGGAGCAAGGTTTGACTTACTTTCTTGGTGAATGTCAAGGTTTTAATAAGAGTTTAGTAGTCGCCTTTTATAAGAAAATGGTTGTGCCTGCAGCGGCTGATTTTCAACATCCCGAAGCTCAAATTACGTCCAAAATCGGGCGTTTAGAGATTGTGATTGACCGTGAAACAATAGCGAAGGCATTGGATTATATCCGCCCGGCTGCTCATGAAATTAATTACCCTCGGGATAATTTTGTTACATTTGATGAGATCCGCCAAGCTATGTATGAGGGCGAAGTTAACATAGCCGATGTGCATGTGCCTGGTAGGTTTCGTGAGGGTTACAAGTTGATTAACCAGTTTGTGCATCATAATTTGAATCCTCGGGGTGCTGAAAATAAACCGTCATTCGATGATGGGGTTTTGTTGTACGCTTTTATGCAATCTGGGATGAGAACTGATTGGGCTGCATATATTTTCGAGCAAATTTTTGAATTCAAGGTGAATGCCCCGACAAACACAAGAATGCCTTTCCCTTGCCTAATCACAAAAATTTGTCGAGCTCAAGGTGCTACTTTGGAGAAGTTCATGGGGAATGATAGACTTGAGCCCGGGACTATAAATAGTACAGTTTTGACCAAAAGTATGTCGTAGACTAGGGTTCCAAGGGCTGCTCCGGGTGGGGACTACTTGACCAGTATGCCGTCAAGGGAGGCAAAGAAGTCGGTTTGGTCCAAAAAGGTGTTTTGCCAAGGAGTGGCTATCATTGAGTGCTTGAGGAAGGAAAAGAAAGAGAGGCGAGAAATGGCTCGGAAGCAGAACCGCATGGAGCATCGTTTGGAGTGGTTGACTCGTCGAGCTGAGGGGACGACAAGCGAGCCGTACGTCCCACCGCCTGTTGAGCCCGCAGAAGATTCTGATGACTTTGCCGGAAATGATCCGGAGTCAGGGGATGATGCATAGTTGTTGCTAGAAGTCGGTGGAAGTCTTAGAAAATCCCTATACTTGGTCGGGGTGCTTGGTGGTTGACACCCCACCTATCCTATCTTCTCTTGCTTTTTATTTTCAGTAGTGGACTTAGTAGCTAATAATTTAGCAAGTTTTTGTTGTGGCCGGCATGTGGCCTTTGACTTGTTTTTGTGGGTGGCGGCAAAAGGGGTAGATAAACCAAGCCAGTATATAGCCGTCATCCATTTTGCTAACCGTTCTTTTGTTTATCCAAGGTCAATATAAGCTTAATGAAGCCCGTAGCTGATCCTTAATGCGCATCTATTCCGTTTTGATTCATTTTGTGATCCATTGTGTATTCTGTTCATGGCATGTTGTCTTTCGATATTTTAGCTCATATCTTGTACTTATGTTTTTATTTCTTGGTGCTCTCTGCATTTAGGGCATGGTATTTTTGTTCTCCATTGCCTAATTCCGAGCACTTTTGCTATGGGGTATGTTTGTAGCGTGCTATTGCATTTGTCGAGTTCGTATCTTCCTGTTTTGGGTAGGATACGAATTTTTTGTTCTTGGTTGGAAATATGCTCGATGTTTTGTATCCATCTCAGTTTTCGGCTGTTAGTTGCGGATTTTGAATAAATTGGTTTTTGGGACTTTTGCGAGTTGGATGCGCTTTATGCATGTGCCAAATTATTTTGTCGGAAGGTTTGTGGAGTTAATCTTAGTTTTGTACCCCTGTTGCTCGGGACTAGCAACACTCAAGTTGGGGGGTGTGATAAGCACCCGAGATTGTCCAATCGGGGTGTCTTAAGCCACTAATTAGTGGCGTTTTCATGTTCTTTTTGTCTTCTCTTTCCAATGTTGCTCGTGAGGTGGTTTGTTCATGATTTCAGGATAAACGTTGTTTAAAACACCGTTTTATGATAGCAAGCCAAGCCCCAAGCAAGACCGGGTGTCTATGCCCGGTGGAACCCGCGCCAAGGCGACCCAAGGAAGGCGGCATGATGAGGCGGGTGAGCTTGGAGGCTGCAGGTGGCCCAGCCAAGGCCACGGCTTGGGAAGCAGAGATAAGGAGGCGGTATCGATACGGGCTTAATTGCCGTATCGATACAAAATGGAAACAGAGCTTTTGGTTTTAGCCCGTGAAGCACTGGTATCGATACAGATTAATTGCTGTATCGATACAAGTCGTTTCATGCAGATATTTTGCTACTTTTTGAACTTTCCTTTAGTGGTATAGTTACCTTTTTTGGCCTGTTTTGGGATATTTATGTGCTGGGCCAGGGAGAGGATATATATCTCTCCCTCTCTCTCTCTTTGGAGAGTTAGAAATATCCCCTTAAGTTTATTTGTGGTGGTTAGAACTCCATTAATGTCCTTTGAAGCTTTTAGATTAATTCTTGCAAGAACTCAAGCAAGTAAGTTTCGTTCTTTATTTTTCCGTTTGTTAATGTTGTAGCCGCGGGCTAGATCCTTTATAAAACCAAGTTTATTTTCGTTTTCATAGGTTAAATTCTATGTCTCGATTTCATGCTTCGTTTTATGTTTTAAGTATGAGTGAGTAGTCGTTTGGCCAAGTCTCGGGATAATCTTTCCCGAGGACTTAGGTAGTTACTTGGTTCTCGAATCTTCGGGCTTTAACTCATGATTTACGGAATAGAGCTTAACTTGCATTTTTGGTCTAAGCAAGGGGTGTTAACTACTCGGTAAGGCGTTTGCCAAGCGGTCTTGGCAAACGGCTCGCCGAGGGCTCGTGGCCTCCTATGTTTTCGATAAATTCGCCTAACAAGTTGGTTTGCCTCCGTTAAATTATATTTTTCTTGAAACGTAGTCGACAATGCTAAATCTTCCGGGCGTGAGCACGCGGTCGTGACTCTCACCCGAGTTATATTGAGAACCGGTAACGGCCTTAGTCAAGGGTTAGAAGATCCTTAGACTTGCCTCTTTAAGTCAATCAAAGCGTTTACGTAGTCTTTAG
>BPLS01024394.1:0-15403 GCA_019656275.1 Rhododendron kiyosumense | reverse complement strand
ATTAAGGGGTGTTTTGGCCAAAATAAGCCATGCACTTGGTTTTTTTTTCTTTATTATAATTTTTTTCATATTAATTTGTTAATTTTAAAAAATTTTGTTGTGAATTATATATTGATTCATCTCGATTAGGGAAATTGAAAATGTAAAAACTTATGATCTAAACTCAAAAGTTTTGAATAAAGAGAAAAAAATAATCAAAAAATCTGTCTACTTTTGATTTTATTTTTTTAATTTTTTAATCTTTATTTAAAAAATTATGAGTTTTGATCATAACTTTTTATTCTTCCGATTCCTCTGATTTAGAAGAATCAACAATTGACAAAAATTTAACCCCAGACTAAAAAATGCCAAAAAAAAAATTATATAACAAAAAAATAATAAGCCGAGTGACTTATTTGGGCCAAAACACCCCTAAGAACCTTGGGCCTAGCAAGGTTATATTTATCTTAGATATTTTCAAAATTGTATAAAAGTAAAAAAAAAAAAAAAATCTACCTTTTCAATTCCTCTCATCGAGACGTATCCATAATATATAAAAGTTAAGTGCAAAATTAAAAAATGCGATTAAAATTTGAATGAGAACAAAACAAAACAAAAAGTCTGTAGATTAGTACAAACGCTCCCGCTAAGTGTAGAGTTTCACCTCATCCCGGTGATCCCACTCTGTCGAAAGGACAATCTCCCCCGCTAAGTTGGTTAGAAGTTAGTAGTAGAAGAATTCATAGCACAGTGAAGCATATATCATTCTGAGGAACCCCTCCTCAACGTTACGTAATTGCATGTGAGGTGACTCATGCATTTGTTTTGTTTACGACTTACGAGTGCTGCCGTCCAAGAAAACAATCCTCAACTAGGATGTTTTCCTTTCCTTGGTATAGATGAGATTGGCTTATTCACGGAAGTTCTGTGAATCCCTTATTATTTTTAGAGCTGCACAATCTACGTCGAATTTAAATAAAACTTTTTCAGTGAAGAGTCTAACTCTTTCCCGTGAAAAGTTTAACTCTTCCCCAGAAAATTTCATTAACATCCGGACCTTCCAAAACACTCTTGGACGGTCGCGATTCATGACCTTCGTAAACAACTATTCACGGAACCCTCGATTGAGAAGATTTTCGCTTTCTAGGTTAGTGCAAACGCGCCGTGGCTAAGTGTAGGGTTCACGTCATCCCTGTGATCCCACTCTGTTGAAAGAAGGACAATCTCCCCTCTCTCTATCATTGGCCCATGGAGTTGGTTAGAAGTTAGATTATTCCATAACTAATGAACACTCTGAATCATCACTCTCATGCACCCGTCCTCTTAACGTAATTGATTGTGAGGTGACTCGTTCATTTGTTTTGTTTACGAGTACTATACTGACGTCCAAGAAAACAACCCTCAACTAGTGTAGGGGAACGAAATATCCGAAGGATAAGAAGGGTCAAATAAGTCAAGAGGATTCACAGTTCCATCCTCGAACGAATAGTTGTCCCAGTTCGTCTGTCCCCAGAGGGACCTAGATGTAATACATGTGTCCAATATCCGAAGGATAAAGAGAGTGGAAGCGCTTAGCCGAGCTTCGATACTACCGCCGAAGGATGATATTCTTGGTTCGCTCGGAATGGCTTTGTTCGTTCGTTCGGTAGAAATGTTTTGTTCTATGGGTCATTGTTTCTTCGGTCGGGACGTCCTTGCTCGGAGACCGCTCTTCCAGAACCTTCGAGAAGGTTTTGGAGAGACGTGGGAAGCCTTCTTTGGTAGATGAGGTGACATCTCTGATTGATGTGACCCACTAGCCCTCTGTGGGCGGCTCATTAACCCCCAACAGGAGACAGATAATTAATGCCTCAGACACATAGTTCTGAATACCGTACCGGTCAGGGTACCGGTTTTCCTACTGGTACGGTACGTACCGGTACCGGTCAAATACCGGATACCGTTTCGGATTTACCGCAACTACAATATATATAATAATTATATATAATTATAATTCAAAAAAAAATTTCATACCACGCAATTCATCATAAAATACCTATGTGTTTGCCTTTTATACCATATTGCCTAGTTACAAAACTCTTTTCCATCTTAATGATGTTGCACACTAGTGGACTTGTGAATAAGGACCTAAGGAGAAGTTTCGCGCGCTCAGGAAAATAGGCCGTGGCCAAAGACAATTAGGTAAAATTGATCCGGAAACCAATTGAGCCTCGCGCATATACTATTTTTAAGCTCACGTTTTGCTAAAATTCTGAAAAACATTTTTTATTTAACCCAAAAAAAATTATGAAACTTGTTTTTTTTTACCAGAAAATGATAACATGACAGAAAAAGAAAAAAAAAACATGACAAAAAAAAAAAAACCATGACAGGAAAGAAAAAAAAAAAAAAAAAACACATTGCAAAATCTCGGCCGGAATTTCCGGTATGCCGGTACCGGCCGGTATTTTCCGAGATGACCGGTACCGGGCGGTACCGACCGATATTTGGTCCGGAACGGTATTGGAGGGTTAGGGTACCGGTTTCCCTCAAATCCGGTACGTACCGGCCGGTACGGTATGGGATTAATAACATTGCTCAGACATGACGTCATCCGAGCATAGCCAGTCACGCGGGTGTCAGGGACAGCTTGCATCACACTTACTCTCCTTGCCTTTGCCTATAAATAGGAGAAAGCTTCCTCCAGGAGAGAGGTTCAGATTTCTAAACACTAATCTTCTCCCTTCCAAGCAAATTTCTTACAAAATCTCTTTCCTCTAAGCTCCCATTTTTGACTAGATCGTTGGAGCTTCTTCCCGGAGGAACAGCACCCTCCAGTTCTGCAGGTACACGAAGATCGACGTATGTTTCTCGAGTCAACGGTCGACGAAGAAATCAGCCCCCCACAATTGGTGACTCTGCTGGGGAGCTTTTGAGAACATCCAACCTAGCATCGTGGGCCTGATTGCTATCTCCATCGTGACTCCACCCATTCAACTCTACTTCTTTTCCTTTCTATGGCTCAACGTCTTCCTTCCCCTGGCCCGGAGAACTTCACCCTCGGGTTATCAGGGTATGGTTCTCTCAACCTGGACCCCGAGCAAACGGCGAACAACGTCGTTCCATCGGTGGCGAGACAGCTCTCCCTTCCACAGACGGAGTTAGATATTGCTTTGGCGGAGCAGAGGCGTCAGGCGGCTAGAAGAGCGAGACGGAGGCATGCTGGCGACTCTGGCGCGTGTCCACGTGGCCAGGCCAAGTCAGCCGAAGCGAATTCATAAGCGCAGCGCAAAGACACACCCTGCGCACACAACCGAGCTGGCAACATCCGAGCGACGAACTGTATTCGAACGTCTGGAAGGGGGGCCGCAGCCACAAGTGACCCCACGCCCTCGCTTATCGAGCCAGATCCGAGCTGAGAGTTCCCGGTCCTCGGCCACGAGTTCAACGGCTGGTACTAATGGAGGGAGGGCCTTAGCTATAGTGCGTTCATCTGCGCTACGACATTCAGGCGGATGAGATGGAAAACGGCCCATAGACCTAAACGATCGGCCTCGGCGGAGCTACACTGGTGAATATCCCGAGCGATCAGCGCCATCTAGGGAGGGATCCGAGCGCCATCACCATGGTCGACGTTCGGAAGGATCCCGAGGACATCGCCGAAGGGAAAGTCCAGATAGGCATTCGGAACGAGACAATACTATCACTCTTTATGATCAGTTCACGGGCCTCCCAACCTTATATCAGCCGGTGGCCGGACAAACGGTGATTCAGCAACCTCCGCCAGATGGATTGAGAGGGGCTCGAGAGCTGGCAAGGGACAATAGAGAGAGGCAGGGATACCAAACCGAGCATCGACGGGGTCATTCCAAGCGTCGGAGCAATCCCGAGCCTCGACCAACTACTCCCCCTCCACTCGCTCAGCCCGTCCCGGCCCCGGAGGATACCACGAAGCTCGGGAAGGCGAAAGCTTCCCCCTTCGTGGATGCCATCCAGCAAGAGCGGCCCCCAGAACGATTCGTTATGCCGAAGCTCAAGCATTATGAGGCTAAAGAGGACGCAATCGCGTTCGTCTGCCGCTTTCGGCAAATGATGAGCCTCCATAATTTCTCCGATGCACTTATGTGCAAAATCTTTCCCCTTGCTTTGAGTGAGCCGATCATGCTCTGGTATAATCAGTTAAAGCCGAAGTCCATCACATGCTTCAACGAACTAGAGTTGGAGTTCACAAAGAGGTTCGTGACTAACAACATTCAGCCTAAAACGCTTTCCATGCTGGTCAACATGCGAAGAGCCTCGGGGGAGACTCTTCGGCTATACACCGAACGATATTGGGAGGTTTACAACCTGATACCAGATTGCGATCAGGGAGTCGCTGCCGAATCATTCATGTCACGACCTCAATTTTCAACATCAATAAATATTACGTTTCTAATAAGGGAACCTCACAAATCGTACATATTACCCAAAATGATTTCCCACCTGTTTAATTTACAAATAAGTCCCCCTGTTTAAAGAAATACAACATTGGCACCTCGGCCCAAATCAACTGAGATACAGATACAACACATTCAGAATACTACAAACTTTAGTCATAAGATAATTCAAGAGTTAATTAGTTACAAAACCATCTTTGGCCAAAAGAAAATCTATTACAAAGATGAATAACTAACTAAATAAAGTTTAATTTCCAAAAGCTTTCATGTACAAGCACACCGTTGCATGCAGCCTACTGTCCAACGTTCGAACCTGAAAAGAAGGATTTTGTTGAGCTACATTAGCCCAGTAGGAAAATCTTTACCAAATTTATATGTAAACATGATGAGTGGTGCAAGCAAGAGAGGAGAAAGAAATACAGTTCGACAGACGATAACCAATCAATTCGCATATGAACCCTTATTGAAATCGGATACATAAACCATATGATACTAACCCCTCTGATAATCCCAACCCGACTTGCCAAACCAAACTCCCACCATCGGTATTTCCACCACATGCGTTACCGGATAACACAATAAGGATTACCGTGTTACCACCACTTGCGTCACAGTGATCCCTAACGACTCGGGTTACCGTATTACCACCACTTGCGTTACGAAACCCTTTAAGTCTCCGTATTACCACCACTTGCGTTACGGGACTTCCTAAACCAACCTTCAACCCCAAATCAACTATTTCCTCATATAACATACAAGCTAAGACTCCCCCATGAACCCATTCATAGATGGAACACCCTACATTATGCCAAAGTCGTCACAAATGCACCATGAATGATCACACAATACCAACAATCTATAGAAAGTACATTACAACGTTTAACTAAGTCGAATCTTATTCGAGTCTTATTAACGGAAGTCCAACGGACCAAGGAATACATCGAGCCATCATAGGAAGTCAATTAGACAAGCTTGAGATATTTTAGGAGGTATCCAAAAGGGTTTAGAAGTGATTGGAGGTCAAAACAATCAACGGAGAAGCAAAATGTGCAAAACTGGAGTTAAGCTCACTGTATCGATACGCCCTTAATCCGTATCAATACGCTATCAACTGTCCAAAAGATAAGCTCACTGTATCGATACGGCCCTTAATCCGTATCGATACCACGGGGCTTCGGGTAGAACTTTCAGCAGAATTTCAGACATGATCTACAACCAAAATTCGACAATTAAGGGCACGATTCTACACCAAATCAACACATAAACATGTAAAAGAAGTAAAGAAGTCCCTACCTCGCAATAATGGTCGAGATTCAAGCGTTTTTGAACGAGCCCTAGCTTTTTGAACTCCGAAACTTCGATTTAAACTCAACCCAAGGATCTCCGAGCTCAAGAACGCGATTGCAAGGCCGGAGGGAGGTTGTTTCTTGGAGATTTGGGAGATGGAGTGGAGTTTTGGGTGAGAAGAGAGGAGAAAGAGAGTGAGCCGGTGGAGGGAGGGAGAGAACGGATGAGAGAGAGTTGGGAGAGGAGAATTTTTATCGCCTACATCTAACACACACCCCTTATATACCCACATATCTTTAAATCACACCCACACACCCTCAACTCTCTATTCCTTCACTCTAGTCCTCAATCCAAAATATCCACCAATTAATCCATATTTTCTCAATTAGACATTTAATAACTAATTTCAATAATTAAATAAATTACGGATCTCTACATTCAATGCAACTGTTAATAAACTAAGTCTTGTGCTGTATTAGAACGTATAATAGCCATTTGACTGTGACACAATTACGACGATCTAGACCGTTGATTTTATTTTTCTTAATGATTTTATTATTCTCGTAACAAAAATGTCTCGACTGGGTTTAGAAAGCTTCTTTATTGAGACATAATTTCGTTAACAAAATGGGTTTTTTTGTCTGATCAAGTGTGTAGCGATATCCGATTAATTTTATTCTTGGTAAGAATGATGAACTCTGTAAGAGGTAAAAGAAAGACGGTTCAGATAAAAAAAAAATAAAGAGTCTGGTGGAGTCGGAATGCATCTAATACTTTAATGCCTCGATCGTGACACAATCACGATGATCCAGTCCGTTCATTTTGTTGTCCTTGCTCTATGCTTTATTTTTTTGGATGATGGTGGTAGTGGTTGGAGAAGATCATGTAAAATACAAATATAAAAACTACTGAAACAAAGCTTTTGAAATATTATTGAAACAAAAATAGAGCATAGAACATAAAAAATAATTCTCATAGAGCAGTCATTCACCCTTTATAATAATCTACCTAATGGTTAACAAAAAAAGTAGATGTTAAACATATGTAATATACTCCCTCCGTCCCGCAATGTTTGGCATTTTTGTTCTTTTCTTTGTTCCATAATATTTGGCTACTTTGAAAAGTCAATAGAAAAGTTAGGGCAACTTCCCAATTTACCCTTATCCTTTGCACACTAGACTACAATCAATTCAAATGAAAGTACACTTTTGATTACCCATGCAATACACTTTCCATTCAATTTTCAATTTGGGAGCCACAAATCAGGGCCAAAACCTTGGCTTCTGACACCCAATTTGAAAAATTGTTGTGAAAGTATTTATTTTTATGACAAAAGTTGTGAAAGTACACATGGGTAACATTGGAAAGTTTTTTCATTAATTGTACATCAAAATTTTCTCTTCAAAGTTGGATTTCCCAAAAGTGCCAAATATTGCGGGACGGAGGGAGTATTAAATATAAAGAAAATATAAAGAAAATGATATTTGGTGCCGCGGTTGAAGAAGGTATGCGCAAGTTGTTGGTGAGTCAAAGGTCTAGAGTTCGGAACTTGACAATAGCTATAATGGCGCTCCTACATGTTGATTGTTGGTTTTTGGTAGTCTATACTAGCGCTTGCAACTACTGGGAAATAAAGCGCTGCTAAAAATAAATCTATTATTGCAACGGTCGTCCACCAGCGTTTTACCCAAGTGCTAGTATAGGGCACAAAGGTCTATAGTAGCGCTTTGTGACACCTTTGTCAATGTTTTTGGCCGTGGCAAATCCCGTTTTTCTTGTAGTGTAATAATTTGATTAATTTTGTTCTCTTTAGAGTGCTTTGACAAAAAAATAAGATATTGATAATTGATGAGAGTTAAAAAAATAGAAATAAAGAAAACAAAGACATAAGCTAAGGTTTTATTAATTGGTATATTATTCTTATTATACATATGAAACAATAAAATTTATTTAGATATACACATACAAAAATATAAATACATATAATCGGATTTAGATCGGATAAAAATGGGGTGGGGATGCAAATACCATCCCCATCCCCATCCCATTTGTTTATCGGATCAGGGAATGCCCATTTGAATTGGGGCGGGGACGTCGGAGTCCGGGATGGGTCGGAGGTAATTTCCAACCCAAGTCTTGGAAGAGGAAGAAACCAACCTTATTTAAGGTCCACAAGAGCTAAAAGAAATGGTAGTGGATGTCTGCCAAAAGAAATGGAAAAAACAGTGCAATTGAAAGCTCTGGCAGAAAGGCAATTAATAAGAATGGGTGTACGCTCCACCATCAATTCCAACGGTAATGGAGTAAATGCGCAAAGAATTCAAAGTCATATTATATGTAATTTTAAATTTTCTCCAACTATATATATATATATAGTCATTTTCAAATGAGAAACTAAAATAAGGACCTCTCCATTTCTCCCATTTCTCGTTCAAGTTTCGATGATCCGAGCCACTCAATGTGTTCAGAATGTGATTTTCAGAGTACCCGTGAGGAATTAACAAAAAAATGACCGGGAAAGGCTTCATCCGAGCAGTTTTTATTTAAACCGTTCAATAAAAAACAAACAAAAATTGTTCGGATAAAGCCTTCCCAGTCATTTTTTTTGGTTGATTTCTCATGGGTACCTTTAAAATCAAGTTCTGAACACATTGAGCGGCTTGGATTATTGAAATTCTATCGGAAAAGGGAGGTCCTTATTTTATTAAGTTAAGGTGGTCTTTAAGAGAAGGAGACTCTCATATATCAGTCCATCTCCCGTAAGTACCACCTTATTTTAATAAAATGCGGATCTCCCATTTCGATCGAATTTTGATGATTCCGAGCTACTCAATGTGTCCAGAACGTGATTTTGAAGGTACTCGCAAAAAATCAGCAAAAAAAAAAAAAAACCGAAAAGGGCTTCATCCGAGTAGTTTTTGTTTACTTTAAATCGAACGGTTCAAATAAAAATTGCTCGGATGAAGCTCTTTTCAATCTTTTTTTTTTGTTGATTTCTCGTGGGTACCTTTAAAATCACGTTCTGAACATATTGAGTGGCTTGAATCGTCGAAATTCGATCAAAAAATGGGAGAAATGAGAAGGTCTGCATTTTAACTAAAAATGAGGACTCCCTCATTTGAGACTGATTGTGTGTGTGTGTGTGTGTATATATATACAGTCATTTTTAAATAAGGAGAATAAGGACCTCCCTATTTCTCCCGTTTTCTGTTCAAATTTCAATAATTCTAGCCGCTCAATATGTTCTGAACGTGATTTTAAGGGTACCCGAGCGAAATTAGCAAAAAAATAAACAAAAATTACTCAGATGAAGTCCTACTTGGTCATTTTTGCTTCGTCGCAACCTAACCTCTTAGAAAGGTTCACACCCCGAGCGTAGGACTAGGTCGTTGAAAGCATATTAACCGGTAAGACCGGAATCGTTCCCACAGAGAAAATTTCTTAAGCGAATTTGGAATAGATGTTGTGTAAGAGTTGCGGCGTTCAAGCGGCCAACTTTGGTATTCGATTTAATGACAATATTTAAACTTGGAATTTAACTAGATTAAAGATGGTCGAGTCAAAGGGATTGATTTACCCACAACTTAGCCGTCAAATGGTTCCTTCATCTAACTCATGAGTGATCCGAAACGGTCCGGATTCCACTTGAAGAATTAAAAGTTGAAGACTACTTTAAACTTAACTCAAAACTCTAATTCAAATTGAACTCATTTAACGCAGGTGAGAAACGAAAAAGAATCGTTCGCACGCGTAAGATTTTCAACCACGTAGCTTAAAGCAATAGACTCCAGGATCAAGGAAGCCACCGACCTCAAGAACAATGCTAGACATCATGAGTTTCATTCATTTAAAACCTTGAAATTGAGTAAAACTTAAGAGAAACCATTAAAGGCACTAAGTCATAGGGTGAACCTCACCCCATGACCAAACCTATATATTACTCACACATAACAAAATGACTAGAAAACATGCTAGGAAATGAAAACATGATCCACCAATAAAAACTAGAATAAACTTGATTTATATAGAGATTTTAACCGTAGCTACCACATTAATACTTGAGAATTTAAGATTTAACCATAACTCACTTGAGTTGTTGAGGAATTGAACGCAAAAACTTGAAGCAAAGCTATGGAACTCTTAAAACATAAAAAAGACTTAAAGTGTATAAGATTACATATATGGCCAATAATGGCTTACAAAGCTATTTATAGGCCTTACAAATCAGCCATACAATGGACCAAAATGTCCCTAAAATATCCCAAAAACATGCCTAAAGTAGAAACTTTTCATATATGGAAGGTTGAAATAATCAGCACAAAAAGCTCGTCGAAGGGCATTGGTGGTACCAACTTAATTCTCTTCCAATTCGGCATGATGGTTCCAATACCTGAAAAATGAGGTATTGGTACCTCTGTGAAAACTGCAGAATAGGGACAGCTTGGGCCATCATGCCTTGTCGTGCCCCAATGGCCTTCTAATGGTTGATTTCTTGATCAATGGGACTTGACGGAGGTGTGTCATAAGGCCTTGGTCTCATGGATGTTCTCGGAACCATCCTTGATGCGTTTGTCTTGCTTCATGAGCTTTGGCTCACTCCATGTCGTATTAGACCACTGGCCATTCTCCAAGGCTTCTTATAGCACCGTTTAGGCTTCGATAACGATGAAATGAGTGTCGTTAGGCACTTGAGCACTTGGTTACATCCTGGAACTCCTCTTGGCATTCAAAACCACTTTAATAGCACGTTTTTTCTGAAACTTACACAAAAATACCTTACGTGCAAAATGGGATAAAAACAACAACTTAAATGCATGCATCAAAGTTACAAATTAGAGGATTTAAGCCCCAAGATTATATAATCTTGGGTGCTAATCAATTTTTTATGTTGATTTCTCGCAGGTACCCTTAAAATCACGTTCTGAACATATTGAACGGCTCGAATCATCAAAATTCGATCGGAAAAGGGAGGTCCGCATTTTATTAAGTTAAGATGGTTCTTAGGAGAATGACACTGTATACACACACACACACACACACACACACACACCAATCTTCTAATAAGGGCGCCCTTACTGTTTTACGGTAAGGACGTCCCTTTTCTGACCAATTTACGATGATCCGAGATGTTCAATATGTTTAGAACCTGATTTCAAGAGTACTCGCAAGAAATCAGAAAAGAAAAAGACCGAAAATGGCTTGATCCGAGCAGTTTTTGTTTATTTTTTATCGAACGGTTCAATAAAAACTGCTCAAATCAAGCCATTTTCGGACATTTTTTTTGCTGATTTCTCGCAGGCACTTTTAAAATCACATTCTGCACACATTGAACGGTTCGGATCATCGTAAATTGGTCAGAAAAGGGATGTCCGGCTTTATCGTAATACGGTAAAGGCGCCCTTATTAGAAGATTGGTGTGTGTGTGTGTCTATATATATATATATATATATATATATATAGACATATATACAGAAATTTTCAGGTAAAGACCTTAAAATGAGGACCTTATATGCGGATCTCTCCATTTCTCACATTTTCCAATCGGATTTCAATGATTCGAGCCACTCAATATGTTCAAAATGCAATTTTAAGGGTACCTGCGAGAAATTGGCAAAAAAATGACCGGGAAAGGCTTGATTTGAGCAGTTTTTTATTTGAACTGTTAGATAAAAAATAAACAAAAACTGCTCGGATGAAGCCCTTCTTGGTCTTTTTTTTTTTTGTTGATTTCTCGCGGGTTCCCTTTAAATCCCGTTCTGAACATATTGAGCGGCTCGGATAATCGAAATTCAATCGGGAAAGGGAGGTCCACATTTTATTAAAATAAAGTGGTCCTTACATAGTTCTATTCTCCTAAGGACCATCTTAACTTAATAAAATGCAGACCTCCCTTTCCTGATGGAATTTCGATGATCCGAGTCATCAATTTGTTCAGAACGTGATTTTAAGAGTACCAAAAGTAATATTTACCGACGTCCGTTGGAACTGATTTTTTACAGAACCCCATAAAATAATATTCAGAAATTTATGAATATTTTTCTAGATTTTTGTGGGATCCGAAATGGGCGTAAATGCATTCTTCCTTGCATAGTTCCCTGCAAATCTTCTTTCCGAATAGCTTGACTCTTTCACTTTCAACAGACCCTTTTCTCACAGTTCCAACCTCCACCAGCCTTCCCCTCTTGTCAAGGTAACACATTCACCACCAGACATTACCATGGATCAGTCAATATCTCTGGATCGAACTCCTTCTCTCGTATGTTTAATCCTAATCTTGAGAGGCGAAAAGTTCGAGGGTTTCTTTCAATTGGGTCTTTGGTCTCATCTTATCAATGAACGGCTCTCATTGTTCATTGTCAAAACGAAATCCGAACCGTCGAATGCACGATTCAACGGCTCGGCTTGTGCACAACATGCATGCATGCCCCCCGGATTCCATTCTTTCAAATTTTCTATAGTTTCACTTGGCAAAAAAAAAACTATGGTAACTAAAGACCACGGGAATTTATTTTCTTAGTTTGGTTTTTCTTTTCGTTCACTTCAAAAAACCGGTGTTACGTAGGCTGCAAATTAACGGGTGAGCTTTAGAATATTCGGGTTCGTTCGTTAAGTTTTTTAGTGAACTCAAGTCGAGCTCAATGAAAATTTGATGAGCCGAGCTTGGTTAGATCTAGTTCAAACTTGAATTTGTTCATGAGCTTTAACAAGTCCAAGATATATCGGATATTTATGCTTTCATAATGGTCTCAAATGGGCAACAAAATTTTTGTTTTGTACATAAATAAGTTCATGCATATATAAATTTATATGAAACATATGAAACTTTAAGTTTATAGTATTGTTAAAAAGTTTATACATGTATAAGTTAAAAAATTAATTTTCATTATATACATGTACAAGTTTATACATATTCAAGATTATTTGTCAAGTCCTTCAGAGATCATACATGTATACTCCAAGTTTGGGCTTTGTCCGTTATTCAACTGTTGGCTGGATTCCCCTCATTTTCCCCCCAACTTGATGAATCCTTTTAAGTTTTCTTTAATAAAATTTTATTGCTGATAAAAAAAAAGAAAAAAAGTCAATGCTGGTAAATCAGTTTCTATGTGGTAATATGGTCAATTTGGAAGGAAAGAAACAACAGAATTTTTAACAAATATGGAACATGAGGAATGTGTGGGTCTCATCAAATTAAGCAAGAGTTGCAATCTTCATCAAAGCAAGAGTTGCAATCTGGACCAAAGAAAAGATCAACATTCGTGACTACACTGTTTGCAGATCTTGTGAGATGCTTTGGAGGGATTAGGAAAATCAAACTGATCGAGGTGTTTGGAAACGGCCAAAAATTTATTAAGGAGAAACTCGATAGTGTACATTGAGGAAATGGGGTGGGGGACATCAAACCAACGGTTGAATTAATGAAGAAGAGAAAAGTTACTAGAATTGTCTGATGGATGACAAGATCGTAGGAGTATTATATTGGGAATTAACTTCTACACTTCCTTTTTGATAACAACCCTCCTTTTTTGAATTTTAGTGTTGAAAGTGTATATATATTTTTGCTAAAAAATAAAAAAGAGTGTGTGAATATCAAATAAAGAAGTGTGAAATCAATTCCCATTATATTTTGAAAACTTTTATTTAGAAATAATATTATATATCAGGAAATCTTATTTGTATTGCATGTTTTGCATGTTTTCAATTTTTTAGTTTTGGTAGGATTTCTTATTTCTGACGAGATCTTAGTTCATTTCTATTAAGGGTGTAGGCCTAAGGGTTATTGATTCAACGTTTCATCAATAATGTTTTCTGAATTTATCTCTTTTTTGTGGATTTGAGTGTTCAATACGTTTGGATTAGTACGCAACTATAATCTCTTGTGAAAATTCTGCTGCGTCAAGTGGTATCAACTGATATAGGACATCATCTTCTTGGATACTAAACAGGTCCCTTGCAACACAAATAGTGACCCCTTGACATCCCCAAAACGATGTCGTTCTGGGGCACAACACATTCAACACAACACCATCTCCAAGTCTGTTAAATTGGGTTTGATGCTTGTAGAGGGGTTCCAAATTTCAATATAGTAAAATTTTGCTACCATGATAAGTATTTGCAGAACCCTATGGTGGTAGTAGAAAAACAGGCAGTGCCATGGCACCCCCACCATCTCTCTCTCTCTCTCTCTCTCTCTCTCTCTCTCTCTCTATATATATATATATATATATATATATATATATATAACCACAGGTCTGTCCCTTGTTGAAACACTCACACAAAACGTAAACCCGTTCGTTTTGGAATTTTGAATTTGGATTTGTAGGTAATGAGTGTAAAGAAAAATAGAGTAATGATTGAAAATAGAGATAATGATAAGAGAGAGATAGAGAAAAAATAAAAGTAATAATTTGAAAGAAATAGGATAATGATTAGAATTCAAAATCCAAAACTCTTAAATAAAAACAAGGCCAAAACTTGAAAATAATGGAAATAAAAGAAGAAAGGTACTGGGAAGAAAAGGCTAAGGCTGAGGTTGAGTTGATAAGAATCAACACAGAGAGCCCACGCCAAAGCAGGCAGAAGAAACAAGGCCAAAACTTGAAGCAGCACAAGGTCAAGGGGTTTGGCTAAGTGGTTGTGAGAAAACAATAAGTGCTACTCTACGAGGTTACAGGTTTCATTCCCGCGAAATCAAACATTTCAAACCTTGGGGTCACTGGGGGTCAGGGCCGGCCCAGGGATAAGCTCCACAAGCCTAGCGGCTTGGACAACCCTCGGGCTAGGGCAACCAAAAAAAAATCCATGTAAATATAAATACGTATATATCTATATTTGGATGCAAACTCAGTATGAAGGATGGTGTCGGTTTATTGGTTAATAGGGCATACTTTTAAGTTCATGCATACTTAGGTGTGCCCAGGTTCAAATCCCGAGTCCTACTCCGTAGTTTCATTTTTTTGGCTGTTTCTTTTAAATTTCTCTCTCCCTCTTCCCGTTGACCTATACCGGCAACTATTGTTCTTGTTCTTTTTAATATGATAAAAGCCCTATTTGCGAAGATCTTACTTTTTTGATCACTTTATTTTAAAAGGTCATAATTAATTGTTGTCTTTAGGGCTGTCATAATTAAGTATCTACTCTTTATTTGGGACCCTATACAGCTGAAACTTAATTATGAGATCCGTAGAGACAAAAATTAATTATGATCATTTAGAATAAAATGATCAAACAAATAAGATCTTCACACTTGTTCAAACAGATTAAAAATTAGACCACTTAATTTTTTAAGACTATTTATATAATGTATTTAAAAATGTGGTTAAAACATTACGTGATCCAATTTTCAACCCGATTAAATAAGTGTGAAAATCTTATTTTTTTGATCATTTTATTTTCGAGGGTCATAATTAATTTTCGTCTCTAGGACTGTTATAATTAAGTATCTGTTGTTTATTTGAAACCCTATAGAGGAGAAACCTAATTATAAGAGCTTTAGAGACAAAAATTAATTATGATTCTTTAGAATAAAATGATCAGAAAAATAAAATCTTCGTACCAGTTCTAACAGATTGAAAATTAGACCACTTAATTTTTTAACCATATTTTTTCATTTATAAACTGTCTAAAAACTATTATATTAACATTTTGAAGAAAAGGAAAAACGTTTGGCTTTACCGATCCAAGCTACGTTGTTTCGGTTTTATTCATTACTATTAGGAAAG
>BPLS01024390.1:0-22105 GCA_019656275.1 Rhododendron kiyosumense | reverse complement strand
AAAAAGCGCTCTCTCTCTCTCTCTCTCTCTCTCTCTCTCTCTCTCTCCTTTCAAATTTCAAATTCGGCGCTTCCCAAACCTAGCCCCTCTCTCTCTCTCTCTCTCTCTCTCTCCCTGTGCGTGTGTGTAACGAAAATGTGTGGGTATTGATTAGCATCAGCACATTCATTCGAGCGATCGGGACTCTGGCGTTCTCCATCGGAGGTTTGATGTTTCTAATCTCTACCAAAACCTTCTATTGTTAAAGCTAAGGCTTTGTAGGGTTTATCAGTTTCGAAATATATATAATGAACGTTTCCAATACTCTGCACCGACTTTTGGTTTCGTATACCTAAACAAACTCATTTATGTATTTTGCCCGAGTTTGGACCTGGTTCCACCAATATCACTGTGCATAATAAGAGTCCATTATCTTCAGGAGGTTGAGCTGTAGCTAGGGCTGCTGATAAACGAACAAGTTACTCGATTTTGAGCTCGTATTTGTTGTTAAAAGCTTGTTCAAGCTTGGTTTGTATCAGTTTGTTACATAAGCAAACTGAGCTCGAACATTTGTTTAAAACTCATTAAGATTTCAAACCAAGCTTAAACGAGTTATTACTCTGCTTGTTTGGCTTATGAGGTAGAAAAAATTCGACCTAGTCGAGATTGGCTTGATTAAAACTTGTTAGAGATCGGCTTATAAGCTTGAACATGTTTTGACGCTCGTTAAGTTTTCAAACCAAGATTGAACAACTACTGCTTGGCTGGTTTATCGCCCCTAGCAGTAGCCAGGGGCAATTGGGCAAACCTATCGCCTTTTTTTCCTTGGGTCTACGGCAAGTGAAACTTGGAGATAGAAGTCTTCTTTCGTTTCTCAATGGCGAAGTAAGACCATGTCATGAACTAATTGTCCGATAGTATTATTGGACTACTAGGATAGGAAGTCAAATCTAGCTGGCAACAACTATACAGTAATGGTTGCCTTCGTAGAGGAAGTATTCAGGTCATAATTTTAAATAAGTACCTTCTTAGAGGAAGTATTCAGGTCATTGACACAAATTAGATGTAGCTCTGCAATTTAGAGGAAGTATATCTATACATTTGAGCCTTAATTTAGAGGAAGGATTTATGCTAACAATTAGCTTAGCTCTATGGTTTTCATATCATTAGTACAAATTGATGCGTCGGCAACATGTCAATATATCTCCACTTAAAGAGAGAAGAGAAACTGCTGTCATATTATGAGTTCATACCCATGGATAGAATGGATTTGTGAAACCCCACCTGTGATAGAAGGTGCTGAAGAGGTTATATATACATATGGCTAAGTATGAACTAGGCAATGCGAGACATTAGTAGAGTCATGTACAACGATACTAGTGGTATTGGACAAGCAAAAGTTTGCGAAAAGCCTGAACTGAACATAACAGCATGATGTGGTGTTCTGTTTGTATTGTTGTAAACTTGTGTAATTTTAAGCCTGAACTCGATTATGATAGAAGGTGAAGTTGCCTCCTAGCCCAGTTGGTCAGGCAGGTATGGGTACTTCTCTTGGTGAGGGTTCAAACTCCACCCCTACTCCCATTTCCCCTAGGATGGAAGAGATTGGGAGTTCTTGGACAATAGTAATTAGTAGGAGTTTAAGATGACATAATTTAGTAACTTGAATTTGTGTAGACTCCAAAGTTTATAGTAGAACAGTCTTGGTAAATCCTGCACTCAAGAAACTCATACTACGTGTTCCAGGGATGTGTTAGACAACCAGCAGACATCCTAGAGAAGACTCTTGCAAACGATGGCAAAGGAAAGTGTGAACAATTACGAGGAAGCTCGCAAAAAACGAGTTGAAGCAAACAAAAAGCAATTTGAGGTAATTCATTTTCATCTTTTAACAACAGATATTTCCTCGTATGTTTTTTCATCAGTCTCTTCACAGGTACAAAAAACCTAATTTTGATTCAAATATATTAAGTTAAGCAGTGATAATATCATGTCGCTTGTGCATTACTAAGAAATGGAGTTTTGAGCAGTAATTCGCAGTTTTAGAACTTGGCAGTGTTTTGTTGCATGGGCTGAATTGGCGGTTGGACAATCACAATACATAAACTATAAACATTTGCTCTCTTCCTTTTCTTTTCTATACTTGTTCTATGTGTTTGAATCAGTCATAAGGATTTGCGATAGTACAATGGCTTATAAGCTTTGTCTCTAAATTAAGAATGAAGGATTAGATAAATTAAGAACGAAGGATTAGACTAACGGAAGCTATTTTTTCTTTTGATTGTGTAAAAAACAACAAAGGAACCATTTTGGTTGATGAAACAAGATTAGTAGTCATTCTCCAAGTTTTTTTTACTGCATTCTACTTGATAATTATAGTTTTTACGATGTCTGTCATTGAAGGAGTTGGGGATCCTGAAGATTTCGAAGAGTCTATCTGATCTCAAAAAATCTGAGAAGAAGCCTACGGTAAACATGATTTCTTACCTATCCTTTTGTCCTTCTAACAAAAATTCACCCTTTTTAGTTATGCCATGATCTCAATTTGTGTTTTTCTAAAATTTGATGTTATTTTTCACAATGGTGCAGCAACGTCTTGCCAAGCCTAAATCAGAAAGTGTCTACATGATAGAACCAAGGCGTTCTTCACGTGCACGCAATCCAGTTCCTACCTATCGCGATGAGGTTAGCACTAAGATTTCCTAATTTTTAGATCACCAACTATAAGAATATGGATGCTAATGCTTGATTCTTCGTACCAAATTACAATTTATCATTTGAATAAAATATTTTGCCCCTTGAAGTATTATTACTATTTTCTAAAGAGTATGTGTACAATATGGAATTTGAAACTATAGTTGTGTGACCATATGTGCGTCTTGACATTTGTGTCCAACCAATGCATCAGATCCCATTAAGGTTATTTTGTGGACACTGATATAATGAGGATGAAAAAGATGATAGAAAATGAGACTAAAGAATTGAAACTAAGGAAGAGGAATAACTCTTTTGCCCCTCTTATGAGAAAGTAATATTCTCACTAATCATTGCTATAATAAGTATGTGGCTACAATGAAGATTTTTTCATGTAACATAAGGGGTTTTGGAGGGAAAGCTGCTACACACACAGATTTCTGTGCACAGATTTCGTTGTGGGGCCCACCACGGGTCCCACACGAACCATCCGAGCCGTTCATTAAATGTAAAATATTTTTTCAAAGGTCCCCGTAAAAAATAAGCTCAATCCGATACCTATAGGTGCTTCATCCAACTATCTAACTTTTCATTCAGATTTCCGGATAATGAAAAGCTATATGGTTGGATCGAGCATTTATAGGCATTGGATTGAGCTAATTTTTTATGGAGACCCTTGAAAAAATGTTTTACATTTAATGAACGACTCGGATGATTTGTGTGGGACCCGTGGTGGGCCCCACAACAAAATCTGTGCACAATCTGTGCACAGATCTGCTGTGTGGATAGACTTTCTGTTTTGGAGGTTCGGTTAAGAAGAGTTTTTTTTATCCAAACTCATTAAAGAAACAAGTCCTGATGCAAGATAGAGAAGTTTGTTACTTCCTCTGTTTCAAAGAATGTGGGGCAATTGGCTGTGTAGGATTGATGCTGATTTCATCATTAAAGTGTGGGAGGCTGGTTTGGGTTTTGTTTGTGGTCTGGGTAGGTTTAGGAGTTTGGGGCTGGGGGCTTAGGGTAGGCCTCTTGTTTCTTGTTTGGAGGCCTGTTGATGGTTCAGTGGTGCTGATGTCTTTGTATGGAAATCCTGTCTGCTGTAAGGTGGTCATCTGGTTTCCTCTTTTCAACTCCATAGCCTTGGAGGGCTAAGAGATCATATGGATACATATTGCGTTCGTTTCTGTTAGCTGAATCCTACCTAGTGCTCATTTTGGTCAGTTGAGTTTTTTTTTTTTAAAGATAAAGCTGCGCTTTCAACTGCAATGTCTTTGGATTCCTATTCATCCAATCTCTTGGAGGGCTAAGAGTTTATTTATTTAATTTTTTTTTGAGGTATTTCTGATGGATCATATTTCTAATGCTGATTTGAGCTGTCTTGCTGTGAAGACCTGAGAAGTTTTGTTGAATTCTTTTCCTGATGCTAACCCTGCTGATTCCATTGAGTATGAAGAACTTTATCTGCTGTCAGCTATGGTTCACTGCTCTTTCAACTCCAGATTTTGGAGGTCTTAGAACTTCTTTTCAGCCTATTTGCTCTTGATCTGAGTCTTTGATGTTATTCCATTGCTGAGACTATCAAAGCTTGTCAAAGGACAAAAGATGGGGCTGTGATGAGTCATGGTGCTGTTTATTCAGTTCTTAATGTACATCATCTCATTTTTGCCTCTTATCAACTCCTGTCTTGTGGAGGGCTAAGAGATCTACTTTGGGCATAATTGCAAACTTCTTGGTGGAGTTTCTTATACTGTGAGATACCTACACTGCATTTTTACCTTCTCATCTGCTGGAATTCTGGTGCTCATGTGCTTGATTGTTTATCTACTTCAACTGATGGACCTATGTTGAGCTTTGAGTGACTTGTTCTGATGATTCTCATGGGGACTGGATTTTTATGCATAATAATATATTTCTTGGTTGATTTTATTTGATTTTTATTTCAGGTTGACATAGGGCTTCGGCCTTTACGAAAGAGATCAAAAAAGCTCAATTCATCATGGGCAAGGTTGCATCACTATTTCTGCAATGATGTCATAATTATTTTCTCTTCTGCTTTAAGTAGTAGCATATACTAAAGTTTCCATTTTCCAGCTATCTTGCAAGACCTTTAGATGAAGTCAAAACTGCATCTTACGAACAAAGAGCTCATGCTTTCAAATGTGCTGAGAAGCTCGGAAGCAATCTCACATCTGGAAACCCATCTTTTCTCAAATCCATGGTTCGATCTCATGTTTACAGTTGTTTTTGGTTGGTAAGTTTCAATAGACAAATTGTCTATAATCTAGGTATATTGCACATGTTATATATTTTGTCATCCTAAATGTACCCATTGTGTTTATAACTCAATTCGCCATGTTTTTAAGGGACTTCCTTCTAAATTTTGCGAAGATCATCTTCCAAAATCGACAGTTGATATAGTACTGGAAAACGAGAATGGTGCAGAATACGATGCTGTGTACATTGGCAAGAGAGTTGGGCTTAGCGGCGGATGGAGAGCATTTGCATTGGATCATAAGTTGGATGACGGTGATGCTCTGGTCTTTGAACTGGTTGAAGCCACACGATTTAAGGTAAGTTTTCAATGATGCCTACTATTTCCTGACGTGTTTCTGGATTGCATTTTCTTAAGAATTACGGAATATCGAGGAAAACATTATGTGCTAATATTTCAGGTTTACATTTTCTGGAATGCCTACTCTTTTATGTGCTAATATTGCAGGTTTACATAGTGAGAGCATCCAACTGCTCAAGTGAAGATGAAGAAGATGATATTGCAGTTGGGGATTGTGATGCTAAAAGTGCATCAGATGGGGCCAAAGACCCTGATCAGAACGGTAAGGCAAAACCAAAACGTTCCACGAGATCAAAGAAAGTAGTGAGCTCCTCGAAAACTGCAAGGCAGAAGAAAAAATGAAAAAGCAACAAGAATGACTTTCCGAAAGCCGGGTTATTTCGACAGAGAAAAATCCTTGAAACTCAACTGGTTCAAACTCAACAGGTTCAAAACATACGTAGCTAGAGGATATATGCATCGGCATACGGATGCAAATTTTGTGGTAGTTTATATAGGATCAGGTGATTATTGTAGAACCACGTTGTTGAAGAACCTGCAAATCTAAGTTGTGCTTGTTAGACTAATTTTCGTGCTACCACGTTATCATAGGTTGGGAAACACAAGTGGGTGCTCTTGGGCCACTGCCAGTCTGCCATGTAACGTGCTATCCGAACACCCATTTCAATTTTTCACATTTTACACATACAATAAGGGTATAACATGCTTGTCAAAAAAGGGGTATAATATGAAGCATATTATATTTCTCATAATGGACACTTAAAAGATACGGAAAGAGTATCTGTAATGAACACTTTAAAAAATACGGAGGGAGTATCTTTCTCAGATGACCTATCTTCCAAAGGATAATTTTCTCCCGAATAATGAGCAGAAAGGCACCGCCTAATTTCGATTCTTATTCTATTTTACATTCGTGGAAGAGTAATCAATCAGTTAAAAACTTCCAATTGAATAAAGACGGAAAAAAACACATTTGGCTAAAAGAGGATTGATAATATCAATCAATTCTCTTGCAACTATCTGGAGGACATTCCCTGGTCAAATTCCCCTGAAACCATAAACGGATCATGAAACAATATCTAAAGTACCAACAAAAGACACGCCAAATGATGACCAAGCCAACACTTGCACAGATCAACTGTGTCGAAAATTCAACACAATCAAGCATAAACATTGCAGCGCTGGGAACCAAATTACCCACGGCCCAACCAACCAATGATGAAAAGCCACACAATGTAAGAAATACGGCAACCAAAAAGTAACTGATAAATATCACCCAATATCTGTCAAAATTTAAGCAAAGTAATCCAAGTTTCCAACATTCATGTAGAGGGCTAACAAAAGTCCCCCGGAAAGCAATAAAATGCAGAAAAGAAGACATCGCAAGTTCTTCAGATCAAGATACCACATTACAGATAACTAGAAACTCGTATGGGAAATGGTGGCCTAATGCCCAGAAACCTTCAGTTGACAGAACTTCTAAGCGACTGCATCAAGAAATGCTCTTCCAGGTTGACGCTGTGCCAAGGGTCCATGACATCCAAGAAGCTGGCAAAGTTAAACCAAAACCCTTTTGAGTTTTATAATGTCTGATCTAAATATAGTAAAACCAAAACCTACTAGATTGGCAAGCACACATAAGACACTATACAAGGCATAGAAGACAAAAGATCATCAACCAAAGACGGAAGAAATAATAGATTCCTGAAAAAATAGAAGAAAACTTTCTCCCGGGCAAGTTCTGACAAATTACCTTGGCATTGACACCATCAGACATAATGCGGTTTTCTGATTTCCATTTCAGATAATCGGCACGGCTGTACTTAGTAAATCCCCTGCCATTCCAAAGAAGTCTATTAGTTTGTCATGAGGTCACAAAAGTCATATAAATAAAACAAAAACACAAATGATAATACATATATATCTCGATAACTTAGTACACAGTGAAGGAACAATTTATTGTGGGCCTTCTGGCAATCTCCCCATCTCTTGGATACAACTCCTAATTGTCACAGCAATTCTCCTCACGTCTAAATTGGAAACCCAAACACTCACCCTACTGTATTTTCCTACTTCAGGCACCCAAAGTTAATACGGAAATTGTAATGCTAGCAAGATTAAGAAACTTCTACGCACCACTTCCTGCTGACAATGATCTTTTGACGACCAGGGAACTTGAACTTCGCACGGCGCAAGGCTTCCTGAGCATGTTGACTGTTTGTATCTTTGCAACGGACAGAGAGAAGGACCTGACCAATGGCAACTCTTGCACATGTGCCTTGGGGCTTACCAAAAGCTCCACGCATTCCAGTCTGGAGCCTATCAGCTCCAGCGCATGAAAGCATCTTATTAATACGCAGAACATGGAAGGGATGCACCCTCACCCTCAAGTGGAAGGCATCCTTTCCGGCAAACTTGGTCATGTACTTGTTGCATGCAATACGCGCAGCTTCCAGTGCCTCGCTGGAGACATTCTCCTTCTCCCAACTGACCAAATGGACACAGAAGGGAAACTCATCGACTCCCTTTTTCTTCATTCCTACATCGTAGATCCTAATCTTTGGATCCGGCACACCACGGCAGTACCTGGATTTTGGGTAAGGCTTGTTTTTGATCTGGCGATAACACCTTGCTGGTCCTATAGCAGTGAAAAGAATATGAAAATCATCAGTATTCTACATTCAAAAGTGAAACTTAAGGCTAGACAATAAAACCTTATAATTAGTATTACACATGCTACATATGCATCTTCAATACTACACTCAGTTCCAAAAGCATCTCCGAAAGAAACAGAAGTAGAGTAACGCATACAGCATCCAAATAGCACGAAAACTATTATAAACAACACAATACGTTTCACATAAACACAATACAAATTGACTACACGTACCCATGAAAGATAAACATGCTACATACATATACAGAGTCATTGAATGATCTACCATATACAGTAGTAAAGCCAATCTGTTGCTAAAACCAAATCCAAAACAATGAGCTAGGGGAGACCCATTTGGAAAAGAAAGATAACAAATCAATAGCTTTAAAAAACCCAGCTCCCAGAACATAATGAATTAACCCTCTCAGAAACTGAGCTTATGGACATAATTGAAAGCATAATCACAAGCATAAATGATGTAAAATTGAAATCAGTACATAGTAAGCCACACTATTCCTGCCTTCAATCAGAATACCAAACCAATCCAAGCCTTATGTCCCAATCACTTGGGATCGGCTACATGAATCATTTTCCTCCATTGAGCTCTATCAAGGGCTACTTGTTCACATAAACCTACTATATTCATATCGTTGCGCACCACAGCATCTAATGTCAATTTAACACAAAACAAATCATGTTCCTTTCATTTCTCAGCAACCACACCCACACGTGACTGGGAAAAAAGTTCACCTAAAAAATCAAGTGAATTAAAAGCTTTACATACAAATACGCAACCAGAAAACTCAGGTCCAAATCTTTGAGAATCTCAAATTTTAGATCAGAAAGTCCAGATACTCAAATCGACTCTGAATACAGGTAAACCATACACTCCGAAATTGAGAGACACAATCGACTCACAGCTTCTTCCTTCTTTTTTCACAACTCAAGTGTCCGGGCCAGGCCAACTTAATTGCACCTCGACTAATCGTAGAAGAACAATCTCACCGTCCACCAACGGAGGCCAATCAAAGCCGTAGCAAAGCACCGTATGTGTCCATTTACAAGATAGAGGATAGCAAATACGAACTCGAGGAATAAAAAAATTCACCACAAAACGTACGCATCGATATACAACCACAAGCGTAAACGTATATGCAAAGATTGTGGATATTCACATAGAGAGAAGAAAAGGCACTTACTCCTCCCCATTGCGGAAGCTTTGCGACTGGATCTGCGATTCGGCCCTCGGGAAACCCTAGAAAATGGAGGGAGAGGGCGTCTATCCGTATATATATGGTGCGTTTTCGAAGCGAAATGTTTGAAACCCTAGTCGCATGGGCCGGATGTTGGGCAGGTAAGCTTTGATTGGGTCAGCAACTTAATGGGCCTTCGTGAGATGTTGTATTGGGCCAAACCTGTGTAGATTATGCGGTCGATATTAGGCCCATGAATAAAGAATAGGCCTGGATTGTAAACATCATAGGAAAATGACGGCCAATAACGTGTTTTGATAATTAATACCCGTCAATGACATTTTGTTCATTAACAAATGTTCTTAACATGTCCTTAAAATGTATTAATTAACAAAACACGTCTTAGACCGTCATTTTCCCAATCATCATTGATTTCTTGGGCCCAGCCTCAACAGGTTTACACAAACGAAAATTACAGCCTACGCAGTCAATTTTTTGTGTACGTCCACCACTCCCCCCACCGCAACACTCAATTTCACCATCCGTCTCAGTAATCAATGGTCCGGATTCAAAAAAAAAAAACTCTTTCCGAAAAGTGTTTCTTCTTCCCTGGAAGAGCTCTTTTAAAATCTAGATCATCCGAAACACTTTTGAATAGTGAGATTGATAGTGGTGGGGAGAGGTAAACAAAGCAGTAAGGGTAGACTCTGGTTTGAAAACTTTTTTTTTTTTTGGATATCACTTCGGGAATGCAAGCTTTGTTTGGTTATTTCATTAAGATGTTTTAAAGCAATCTTCCATGCAGTCGATCCGATGCAGAATGCAAGTGTCGTATGTATCTTATATTGTACTCCCTACATCCCCATTTTTTTTGTCGCCGTTCCATGCTAACTGGACAGTAAATTGGATATATTTTTCAATTGGTAATGCTTCAATAGATCTTATTTGATAAATCTCAATTAGTACTCCAGTATTACTCTATTAAACAAAAATTTCAAAATCACCTATAACATTATAGACTAGAAATATAATCAATTGAACAGTAACATGAAACCTTGTTTACACCATATCCCAAAAAGAACTAAAAAATTGAGACGGAGGGTTATTGAGCAGATATTAGAAAACTACCGAACTTGATATTGTGCCAAAATTTGATTTTCAAACCAGCCAAGTCTCTCAAACGAGTTCCTGTTAGAACATGTGTGAACGTTAAGTTCCACATCGGATAAACAGAAAATAGTTGGACCTTAATATACAATTGGATGGCTCACTACTTACAAGACTTAGCCTTTTAAGTGGATATGAGTCATTCAATGTATATTAGGCCCAAGTAAAATGGTGGACTCTTTGCCATTATCCTACTTCCTAGGGTAACCAGAGAAGAATCTAGGGAATTCTAGCAAAAGAAGAATTTCCACCAACAAAACTACTAGCATAAAGTAGCCTCGGAGATTAAGTAATTTTAATTCCCAATTGTCCTTATCCTTTTAATCTTTGTAATGTTGCGAAGATTAATAAAACTTTCTTTTGCTGATAAAAAAAAAATAAAACTACTATAACAAAAGATTAAGTAATTTTAATTCCCTATTACCCTTATCCTTTTAATCTTTGTGATATTGCAGAGATTAATAAAACTTTCTTTTGCTGAAAAAAAAAATAAAACTACCATAACAAACACATTTGGACAAAGAAATTGTTTTCTAGAATCCAAGTATGCAACTCCCTCTGCAGTGTCTTTCCTTAATACTCCTTTTTTTTGAGTTTCTAAGTTCATAAAATTTAAGCCATACACCAACTCACAAACTCTAACAATAAAACCCAAATTGACAGTCATTGCACTTGAATACCAACTCACAAACTCATCCTTTCCTTTATTGATGTATCAGAGGCTGAGGTTTCCCCTGAGTTAGCAGGATATAGGCAAAAGCAAGATATTTCTTTTGACCCAAAAACAGAAAAGAAAAGATATTTCTACCTTCATAAAGCAAAAATAGTTAGATACAATACGGTAATGCGGATATTTCTCAAATGCGCGTATTTTTATCTGAAGATCAAAATTAAATTAAAGGTCAGCTTAAAACCTATGCACCAATGAAATTGTGAGCTTTTGAATGAATTTGTATTTGATATGGTAATTAAAGTGGCTACTGTTAGAACTTCTTGATGGGCAATGCATGTCCTCTTTCTATCTCCATAATTCTAGCTCCTCTATTGCGACCACATTGTTCTTTTCCCTGCAATTTGCAATAATCGCGACAGAAGAATGATATGGAGGAGACAAACCAGTCCCGTCATCCTCTCACGGAGTCTCACCGGGAGGGTGAGGCATGGAGGGGGGCTATGTCTGCACGCAATCGGCAATCAGGACCTCGAGGATAAAACAAAAGCATTACAATCAAAAAAGTAACTTCCAAATTAGGGAAATGAAGGCGTAGAGGAGAGCTTGGTGGTGAGACCGAAGCTTTCCAATTTTGGGACTACAAGATAACTAACCAATCTCTATCCATTGCAAGAGTATAAAAGTAGAACAGCTAGCTTTTGCAGGGGCAAATTAAGGCTTTTTAGGCCCCTAGCCACACAATATTATGTGGGCAAAACGGAGGCTTATATATGTGTGGTTGTAATTCGTATTGGGACAGCCTGCCCCACAATTTGAGGTAGAGCCGAAAGGGTATGGAAGAATATGGATGAGACATCACTGGAATTGGTTTTTAGGCCACCTTCCCCTAATGTTTTTTTTTTTTTAAAGTAGGAGTACTTATTTTTGGATTTACGAGACAAGTCATTTTCTCATAATACATTACCTTTAATTCAAAAAATAAGTGCTTATTTGAAAACAGTGATGCTACAAGTACAACAAACTCGGTATAGGCAGCCGCGTACAGATCTATTTTGTGCCCGTCCTAGGTCTCACAAAAATGATCGGAGTCGCTCATTTTGTTTAAAGTGGAGTATATTGTTTAGGGTCTCTGTAAAAAATCATCTCAATCTGATATCGGTAAGGGCGTTTACAAATCATCCAATTTTGCTTCAGAAATTCAGGCCAAATTTTGAAGCAAAATTGTATGATTTGTAAATGCCCTTACTGATATCGGATTGAGATGATTTTTTATAGGGACCTTAAATAAAATATTTTGAACAAATTGAGCGACTCCGATCATCTTTATGGGACTTGAGACGGGCATAAAATGAATCTGTGCGCAACTGCTGAACAAGATTTGTTGTACGCCTATACCCTTAGCATTTTGGATGTTTTGTTAACGCCTCTAACGATATCGAACGAAGCTCATTTTTTACTCATTGTGAACAAAATGAGCGGCTCCGATCATCTTTGCGGGACCCGAGGCGGAAAAAAAAGAGGTCTGTGCACAATTGCTGTGCACAACCTGCTGTGCACATAGCTTTTCTGAAAAAGTAATTACTTATTTTTCTTTACGAAACGGTCAAGGTTTGAATCGAATTGCATCCACGACTTTTGGAGGACCATATGACCCAAATGGGGGACCAAAGCTCTGCCAACTTTCAAGTTCGGACAATTTCGTCGACCCCATGCGGACTACTACTCGTAACAACGGATCAGGCATACGTCACACACCTCGTTTAATTTTGGGGTTTGAAGGTAATGATTGGCATAATCCCGAGTAGCTTTAAAGTTTGGGATGGTTAGCTTTCGTGAGATTCAAACATACAACCTCACGGTCGAACACTTATTGCTTTCTCATGTCCACTTTGTCGAGGGTGTTTGAGAGCCTATTTTTTGGTTTTTCATTTTTTGTTTTTTGACTTTTTGAATTATGGTCAGAATGTGTTTTAGAAAATGAAGGAGTATTTGGAAGATATGTACATAATGTATTTTGGAACAGTAATAGTATTTGGTAGATGAATAATGAAAATGAATTATAGATTAGTTTTTTACCAAGTTGCCCTTGACCTTTGTTATCGTTTTAAAAGGTGCACAAATTAAAGGTAGGACAAAAGTGGTAAATTGGTAATTGCACGAAAAATGGAAAAAATGGGAAAAGGTGAAAAGGACCTCCAGAGCTCATTCTGGCTTTTTGCTTCCTTTGTCAAAAAGTGAGAATGGATTTTACAAAATGAGTTTTCATAATTGGGTAACCAAACAACCAAAATGTGAAAATGAGAATACAAAAATGAGAATATGCACTAACCAAACACCCCCTGCCCATATCCATCTCATGTCCAAGTTGCCCTCTTAATGCCCCAACCGTATGATGTGTGCAACTTAAAGCTATTTATGGTCAAGACTTTCAAGAGTAATCAATCTCTATCTATCATAAAATGTATATACTAGGTTTAATTAATTACTTTGTTAACTGTAATCTATTTGAACCTGGATATAGTAAAAGAGAACGATATGATAAACAATACGGAGTATGTTTTGTTAATTCCAAGGGGTTAGCTAAGTGGTCACCTCATATCATGCACAAGCGCGTGAAACGGTTGTGGGAGAGTCGGTAGCATTTAGTCCGAGGTACGAACAAGTTGGCCCGAAACACTTTGCATTAATTACAATTTAATTGAAAACACGTACATATGGTGGCCGTAGAGAATAATAGAGCATTGTCAAGTCCAGTCCAGAACCTACTCGTGCAAATGATGCAAATAGCGAACACTAAAAGTCATTTGATTTTGGTCCCTTTTCTAACTTTTTAAGGGTATATACGGAAATATAGCATTTCACACTCGAATAAAAAGGCATTGATCTTCAACATTAGCATTCATTGCAGAGGCGGCTCTACATGTTAGGTTTAATAGTCAACTGAACACCCAAACAATTTTTTTTTTCTTAGAATACATATAAATTTTTTGAATTAACCTTACTTTGAACACTTAATCCATAAATAAATAAACACCCACCCAAAAAAGAGCTCACAAAAGAATTCACTTTGAATTTGCCTTTCACTCACACTTGGTAAAAAATGTCATATGGATCACAATTGAGTTGTCACAATTGAGTTGTCAATAGCATTACAAAAAGAAGTAACAAGATATCTTAAATGTTTTGGCACTCATTGAAATGTCTAAGCAAACAGTTGCAAGTGATAAGAGATGATAGGTGAGATTATTTGTCAACCGAAGTGCCTTTATTTTAATTATATAGATAGTGGTGTTTTTTATACAGTTGATAATGAGGCTATCATGCAATAGTTTCAAAATGTGAAGTTCATAAAGAGCAATGGATGAAAGATTGTTTAATTACTTATATATAGAATGATGTATATGATACCGTTGATAATGAGGCTATCATGCAAAGATTTCAAAATATGAAAACTCGTCAAGGACAATTATAATATCTTATATATTTTGATGGCATTATTAATATGAATAGATAATTTTTTATCTATATATAGTCGCGGTTTCTCAAAGTAATAAAACATATATATTTTTCAACACCCTTTTAAGAATTCTTGGAGCCGCCACTACTTCAATGAATACATTTTTACGATTCATATTTAGACGATTTGTAAATTTTAGCCATTCATTATATGCTGACCTAATTTATAATTTTGGTTATTTTACAAGAAAAAAGATCGAGCAACGACTTAAAATAAATCAAACTAAATTGAGTCTTGCATCCCAACCAAAATACTCATCCGTGGGGACCATATCGTCTATCACCATCTTCGTCCAAATGCACTTGTCTTCCTATATATCCTCTTAATTTTCCTATTAATTTATTCAACTCTTCGACCTACTATGGGGAGCTTCGAAAGGAACTCGATGCATTAACTGTGTTGTACGGTTGCGTTCGGGTTGCGATCGAGTTCATCGGTACCCTTCCCGTCGGTATCAGTAATGGATTCTCTCCAACTAAACCCCGTTGGATAACAGTTCCACTTTACGGGAGGAGTGGAAGGAGATAAGTAAATTTCCACGTGTCATGAGACGATTGGCCGGGTGCTGATTCTTACGATACCTTGTGGTGGCCCGCTAGGTTATCCAGTATTTGAACATGTCATGTGGACGAGTGGGGCCCCTCTAGGTAGCAGTGTTTAAAAATTGGGCGGCGATTGACGTGGCACTACGGGAGCCAAGATCATTTTTTGGTTTCTCCAGTTCCGCAACTACTACCAGCCACTCGTTGCTTTTGAAGAGCTGGAGACTGTTTCACTCATTTGACTCTTTCAATAGGGAATTCATAATGAAAAGTTATACGATTGAATTATACATTTATATTTATTTTAGGGAGACTTTGCAAAAGTTTTTACATATTTATATTTTTTGAGTTTCATGATAAGCACATTTTACAATTAAATTTAAAGACAAATGTGCTTATGAAAGTGTTTAAAATTCTAAAGTACTTTATGAAAGTATTTAAACCGCTAAAATCCTATAATAGGAAAGTGAACCCTAATCGTATGAAAGTGCCTAAATATGTTTTGGCACTGTGGCTTAAAAACTCAAAAAGTTGATGGATCTCCACTAAAAACTATTTTGCTAACGTCTTTTCTCTAAATAAAAATAATTTTATCATTCTTATGGCTAATTTTTTCTTTATTTTATGAAACTCATTTTTTACGGGGTTGGTTGAAAAAAATATTTTAAAATTAATGAAGAGATTGAATCATTTGTGCAATACCCAAAAGTGGACTCCACGAAAAATCTGTATAGAATCTGTGTGTAAATCCTACGTGGGGGACCGCGGGTAGCAAATTAATTAAAACCGTAAACAATAATGTTTGGGAGTCCTACTCATTCAAAATAGTGATTTTAGAGAGAAAATTGTGATTTGAAATAGGAATGAGATGCTCTAGTAGTCCCTTAAAAGTGGCTGGACAGTCCTTTCTGTGGATCATTTTCAAATATTTATTGGGATCGTGTTGATGATTGGGGCCACTGATGTTTAATTTGTCCAGAACGTTAGGTTAGGCACGTAATAAAACATGGTAATTGAACATCGATTGATATATGTATTTGTCTTCAACAATATGGGTGTAGAAAATATTGCAATGCTGGATAAAATCATATTTTCTCAGAGATAAATATTTTTGGAAAAATAAATGTGTTTTGAGAACGGGGGGGGGGGGTCGTTCGTATAAAAATAGCACGTAGTTTTGAAAGTTTATAATTAAGTTATGATTTCACTCAGAATTTAAGTTATGATTTCACTTGTGTTTTGAGAAACTTGTACGTGGGGGTGGTTAGTATAGAAATGACACATAGTTTTGAAAATTTATAATTAAGTTATGATTTCACTAAGAATTCAAGATAATTGATGTGAGATTGTTTCAAATTTTGATTTTGGCATAGCAAATGACTTTAAGATTGGAGATGCTTTTAAACCGAATATTTGAGAGGTAACCAAAAAAGTTATTAGAGTTTTCTTGTAAACAGTTATAAAATTATATGTTATAAATAAAATTGGGCCAAATAAGTTGTTACACAGATCCAATCATACTCCTCTTACATACATGTAGACCTCACATATGGGACCTACATGGTGGGGCCTACGTGTATGTAAGAGGTGTATGGTTGGTCAAATAGGAAAATGCATTGAAACCTAATAAAGATGAGAAAATTTTGGGTTCGTGAAGAGTATTGCCACTTGGTTCCCGGCACCCCATCCGAGCCATCTAATATACTTTTGGACTGCTCAAATTCGAGGAGATAAATTTTAAGTGCAAAATATCCAAAATAAAGAAATGGATAAACAGTTCGTTGATGGGATTGCATACCCAAAAAAGAACAACTAGGACCGTGGTATGGTGCTTAAATCTAAATCGTTCAAAAGTGCAATCAACGGTTGGATGGAGTGCGAGCTCCTGTATCCAAAATTTTCTAAGTAAAGTTGGTTAAACCCATAAAGCACTAGAAAGCAACATGCCACATGGGTTAGTCGGAGTCTTTCTAAAAGGTAAAAGGGTAAAAGCCAAAAGATTGTTATTAATCCATAAATAGATAAAAAAGAGCAGAATCAAGATAAATCATCTCTATAAAGCCCAAAACACACACTACTATCACAAGGTGCTCTTTCTGCCATGGCCGCCGCCTCCATCAAAAGCAACAATAATAAGATCTCTCTTGCCATGGAGAGGACCGGCCAATGGTAATTCAGACATTAGATTTAGTACTATAAAAGAAACTCAGCCAAATCACGTTAAATTTCCTTCAAATTTCAACAACAAAATGATTAATTAAATGTTCTTCACTAATCATTTGCAGGGTTTTCTCTCAAGATATTCCAACTGACGTCGTGGTTCAAGTGGGTGAAGTCGGTTTTAATCTTCACAAGGTAAGAGTCCTAGTTTGAATTTATCTTTCACCAGCAGTTTCCAGATACTCAAAACCATTCGATTTGCGTATTTCTGGAGATTAATATTGAAAACTGACACGAACATGATATATAAAATGGGTCGACAGAGGGAGGATTTATCTCTGTTTTAAGATTTACAACCTATTGCATTAGATCGAAACAAGCGTTGACACGATTTGATGTTACGCAGTTCATGCTAGTAGCAAAGAGCAACTACGTAAGAAAACTGATACTCGAGTCCAAAGTACCGGATTTAGCAAGGATCGATCTCTCCGACATCCCCGGCGGAGTTGAAATCTTCGAGAAGGCTGCGAAATTCTGCTACGGGGTCAACTTCGAGATCACGGTACACAACGTCGCCGCCCTCCGTTGTGCTGCCGACTATCTGCAGATGACGGACAAATACTCCGACGGCAACCTTGCAGGCCGAACCGAGGATTTTCTCTCCCAAGCCGCCTTGACCAGCCTCTCCGGCGCTGTTGTCGTGTTGAAGTCGTGCGAAGATCTTCTTCCCGTTGCTGAAGATCTCAAAATTGTTCAGAGATGTGTCGATGTTGCAACCGTTAAGGTAACCATTTATGTTGATTCGTTGAGGAGAGAAATACTAATTTCCGGAGCAGCCGGAAACAACTTGTTTACAGCAGTCCATCGCGACCGTCCAAATCACTTTCGGACGGTCTGGATTTTAATGAAATTTTTCCGAAAAAAAGTTTAACTCTTTCCCAGAAAAGTTTTATTAACATCCAGACCATCCAAAATACTTTTGGACGGTCACAATTGAGCGCTGTAAACTCTTATTTACGGTTGCTCCGGAAGTAAGATTTTAAGTACTCTTCCTTAGAAAAGTTTCATTAAAATCCAGACCGTTCAAAATATTTTTAGACGGTCGCGATTGAGCATCGTAAACTATTTACGGCTGCTCCGGAAATAAGATTTTATCCGTTAGTTATGATAAGAACTAGAATTCTTTCACATGTTTGGATAGCAAATGATGCGGGTAAGGTGAAAATAAGTGGTGAGATTCATTGAGTTTGTTAGGGAAAAAAATGGTGAGGAGCAGATTAGATTGGTTGTGTACTCTAGAAATATATTACTGCATGATTTAAACACAAACACCACATGTAATGAATGTGCACAGATCTAGACACAAATATATGATTTGTGTATAACTGTTTGATGCATGAGGGCATATCATACGGCTCAGCATCCGGCGATTTTGGTGAAATTTGTGTCTAGGTCTGCATACATCTATTTGGTCCGTAGCATTTTGTACTTTTTAATCACACCAATCATGGGAAACTTGACTAGGACTTACGATTTGTTTCTTTATATACCTCAAGTTCGAAACTTATTTTGTAGTTGTTATCAATTTGTATAGAGACGTTCCACATAAAACTTCGCTCTTGCTTCAACACTTTTATCAGAAATTAATCGAGATGCGTGAAAGAAGACGCCCTGAATTACCAAAGAATAAACTTGTATGCATGAAAACAGCTGCCTTTTGTGTGGATTAGTTAGTATATCATTTGCATGAAACAGGGCATGCATGTCTTCTAAAGTATTCACGGCGATTCCCACCAATTTTCCACTGATTGATTCCTTTCCACAGGCTTGTAACGAGGCCAACTTCCCAAGCCGATCGCCGCCAAACTGGTGGACGGAAGAACTCTCGATCCTCCCCATACCCTTCTTCGAAAAAATCATCCAAGCCATGAAATCGCGCGGCGCCAAGCCCCTAACCCTCGCTACCGCCATCGTCACCTACGCCGAAAGATCCCTCGCGTCCATATCCCCACAGCACCTCTCCTCCGCCCCGCTCCGCCAGCAATCCTCGAATCCCGCCCACAAACAACTCCTGGAATCCATCGTCAAACTCCTGCCCCTGGACAAAACCGCCCTGCCCATCAACTTCCTCTGCCGCCTCCTTCGCACCGGGACCCTCCTCCGAGCCTCGCCCGGATCTAAAGCCGAGCTCGAGAAGCGGATCTCGGCGGTTATGGAGCACGCGACGGTTGACGACCTGCTGGTCCTGTCGTTCACAAGCGACGGGGAGAACTTGTTGGACTTGGAGAGCGTGAGGAGGGTCGTGTCGGGGTTCGTGGAGAAGGAGAAGAGCGTGGCGGTTTTTAACGCCGGGGATTTCGAGGAGGTATGTTCGGCGGCGATGCAGAGGCTGGCGAAGACGGTGGATGCGTATCTGGGGGAGGTTGCGACGTGCGGGGAGCTGAGTATTTCGAAGTTTAACGGGGTTGCGAATTTGGTGCCCAAGGCGGCGAGGAAGGTTGATGATGATCTTTACAGAGCCATTGATATCTATCTGAAGGTAAGCTAATGGTCGAGTGAATAAGGTTTCTGCTCATTGTCACTGCTTCCCTATATATTGGTTTGCCTAATTTTATATCGGATGAAGTTTGAATTTTGGGAAACTTTTTTCCCCTAAAAAAGTTGTATCGTGCGCATCCAAAAGTATTTTGAATGGTCAAATTTTAAAAGAATTTTTCAGCGTTTCCCGAGAAAGTTTTTTTTTAAATCTGAATAATTGATTACTGAAACGAACGGGTGAAATTTGCTGCCTCCGTGAATAACTTATTCACGGAGGGGCCGTAAATAAAGTATCTCTCTTTTGGGCAGTTGTTGTATAGTTTGTAAAGCAATTAAGAAGTCATGTAAAAACACAAAGTCAAATTTTCTGTACCAAAAATGCTTATACCTCTTTGTTCTCATGCAATTTTAGTCTCGCAAGATTGCACAAAAGTATCAATTTCAACTGATGAGATACTTTAAAATACTTTTGTGCAATTCTACAGCTGAAATTGTACGAAAGTAGAGAAACAAACACTTTCTATTAAGGATGGTACGTGTAAGATTTTCAAGTTTTTATTTTTAGGATTAACTTGTTTCGAGATGTCTTAGCTCATATTCGTTTAAGATTAACTATATTGGAGTTCAATTGAGAACAATTATTGATGGTTACTTACTTTGAAGTGATATATTTAGCCAGTCCCAGGCCCGCGTAAATTTAAGAGTTATGCATTTGGTAGCAGATAATTTGTGAGATCCTATGAATATCACGGGAGACGATGTCAAATCAATAACAATAGTAAAAATTCATGTACTCGATCCTAATTAATTAACTTTAAGAGTATGGTTGACTTTTGTTTGGTTTGTCTATCTTGTTCATTGCTTTTGATAAATTTGTTGAGATACGTATTCACGTTCATAATTCATTTGAGCTCATCCACACGGGGAATTGATCTTACTGCCGCAGGCTCATTCGAACCTAGACGAGATCGAGCGGGAAAAGGTCTGCAGCGCAATGGACCCACTCAAACTCTCCTACGAAGCAAGAGTCCACGCTTCACAAAACAAACGCCTACCCTTGCAAATCACCCTCCACGCCCTCTACTACGACCAGCTCAAGCTGAGGAGCGGCCCCGATCCCGTTCACAACACGAAAGACGCTCCCGCGACTCGAGCCCAGATCCAGGCCGACGTGTCGTTGATCAAAGAGAACGAGGACTTGCGCGCCGAGCTACTGAGGATGAAGATGTTGATCACCGAGGTGCATCAGGGCAAGAACCAGCAGGGGAGCTCCTCCTCTGCCACCAAGGGTGACGGCGGCAGTGCACGACGGCCAACGTTCTTTTCGTCGGTGTCGAAGAAGCTGGGGAAGTTGAATCCATTCAAGAACGTGTCCAAGGATACGTCTAACATTGAGGACGTCGTGGATATTACCAAGCCTAAGAAAAGGAGGTTCTCTATTTCTTAGGGGAGGGAAAAGTTTGTTGATTTTGTTTAAAAAAAATTGGATTTTCAGTTTTAATTTGTGGCAAAGTGTGTGATTTCTTTTTCTTTTTCATCCTTGCTTTGTAGGGTGTTTTGTGACATAGTACATCTTTTTCGAATAGTACTGTGTATAGGATCCATATATACTTAATTTTACTAGGCAAATTCTTGTTTGGTCTTTGAGGTTATTAAAATTGAAAAACTCAATTTCTTCTCAGATTTTTCCATTAAAAACATGGGTATTTGCAACGGTAGTAGTTCATAAGTTGAGTACTGCTATTAGATATAGTCTAGGTAAAATCTGTGAGAAAATCCAGGTACACAGTTTAAAATGATCAGTACTTCTCTCTTCAAACAATAAAAAAGGGATTAAAATTAGTATTTTTGCTAGCTGTTACATTCTAGCATTTTCTTTATTATAGGGGCGATAAACGAGCCAAGCAAATAGTTAATCAAGCTTGAGATTTGATAACTTAACGAGTTTTAAAATTAAGTTCAAGCTAGCTTAGCTTGTTTATAAGATGAGTCGATCGCAAACAAGCTTTAATCAAGCCAAACATAATCCGATCTCAAGTAGCTTAAATTTTTTTTATACATAATAAATTGAGCAAGCCGAGTAGTAGCTTGTTTAAGCTTGGATTGAAATCTTAACGAGCTTCAAAAAAAAATATTCAAGCTTGATTTGTTTATATTCAAACTAATCTTGACCAAGCTTTTACTAACGAACAAACACGAGCTCATATTTGAGTAGCTTGATAAATTCGTTTAGCAGCCCTACTGGTAGGGGTGCAAACGATCCGAGCCGCTCGCGGCTCGGCTCGACAATGGCTCAACTCGGCTCGGTTCGAGACATAAACGAACGAGCTCGAGCTCAAATGTTGGGCTCGTTTCATAAACGAGCCAAGCTCGAGCTAGTCAAAACTCGGCTCGACTTGGCTCGCGAGCCCAACTAT
>BPLS01024384.1:0-13424 GCA_019656275.1 Rhododendron kiyosumense | reverse complement strand
TGAAGGAGAAAACCACTAGAAAGAAGTTTTGTTTTGTACGAGTTTCTTGTGTTAGTTTATCAGTGAAAATGGTGGGCTTTTTATTGGTGACGGCTGTAGCCTCTCCTATTGCCCTTGTAGTTAATTTTAGCTTGCTATATTGCTCAATTTCGCTCCTACTAACAGCATGTCAATATTAAACATCTAGACTTGAATGTGGAATGTAAGTGCAGACCTTTAATTTTACAATTGTTGGAACAATCTGATATTCTTTCATGGATGATTTACAAAATGGGGTCTTCGATAGGTAACGCTCGAATCATCAAAACGAGACCTCCAATAGCATCTTCAGTCCACAAAGTGGACTGGAGTGAGAGAAGCCACTTCCTTTGTTAAATGTTCTTTTTAATTGACTATCTGGCTTTTTGCATGCCCCTGTCATTGACTTTATTTCAATGACATGTTTCTGTCACAGGGAACTTGATGGTAACTATTTAAGTGGACGAGTTCCTAATGAGCTCGGGAATTTGACAAAATTGGTGAGCTTGGATCTTTATCTCAACGAATTGAGTGGTCCCATCCCGAAATCGTTGGGCAATCTCCAGAGATTACGCTTCCTGTATGCATTACTCATCCTTTGTCTTTTATTTCTCACATTAAAAATACAACCCTTCTGGTGAAACATACTTTCATTGCATTTGTATATTGTTTGAAGACTCGTGCAAAGTGGGTCAAGTATGAACCGATATTTTGCTATATTGGTGTTGTGAAATTGTTTCTGTATTTCGGTAATTTCTTAGAGATTTTAATCTCAGGATTTATGTTACTTCCTTGCATGCTTTAAAGTAGAAGATTGGTCATTCAGCCCAGGATATTGCCAGTTTGGTTGGAATCAGCCACTCATAGTGGGGCATAAGATGGTAAATTTCATTATGGACAAGACTCAAGAGATCTCCGTTAGATATTTTATTGAGACAAAGCCATAGGACATATAATGTAGCACGGACTTTGTCGGAGTCCACATACCGGCCGGTGTCAAACACGTTTTGGACACCGACACTCTCAAGACACATGTCCAACACTCAAATCCAAAGTGTCCTACTTTTTCTCAACGTTTTTGGTTTGGACACTCTAGGTAAATTCAAAAAAATGCTTCGGATACTCTCGGGACACTCGCAAGACATGTCGGGGCACGGTGTTTATGAAATGGTTAAGACTCTTTTTAAAACTTATAAAAGTCTTTCTTCTTTGTGTAACACATGATAGGTTGCCGATTATAAAGACATATAGATGATGAAACACTTTTTGTTGGAATGCTTTTGTGAATAATGTGATCATATATGAGATTCAAGCTATATATGGTGTTATATTCTAAAAATATGTTTCTATACATATGATTGTATACATATATGTTATTTAAAATGTGTCCCCTAACGTGTTGCGAGTGGCCTCCAATTTTTTAGAATTGATGTGTCAGAGTGTCGGTGTCATGTCGCGTGTCCGCATCAGTGCTACATAGTGTAGGGCCTACCAAGCTAGGCTAGATATTTTTCTGAGAAATATATGGAGAATTGATTTCTTGATTCAGCAAAATATATGTGTACGTGCATGCAAGTGTGCAAGCAGAGTAATGGTTAAGAGATAACATCCGCTTTAATTTTGCTGTACTAATTGTGTATTCTCTACACATTTGAAGTATGGGTGAAAGCAAGTCATTGGTGCCTTAGTTTCACTTGAAGTATCAATGCACTAAAATTGTTGACTGTACCACTCGTGCTCTTCTCTCCATGACTACCTGTTGGGTTACAAATATGGTATTGCTGAATGATCTAATGTGTGAATAGTTCTTTTGCTTCATTTTAGATTGTGTTCACTCTTTTCAAGTTTTGAATTGATGTGTAGGCGAATCTCCTTTCGTTTTCATTACTTGTTGTGGTACCTTCTCATCTCCTTTTCTCTGTGAAACTTTATTTATTCAATAAAGATATAGGTACCGATTGGGGGGAGGGAAAACGTACCGACCGGCCGCCGGCGGGCCGTCTCCGGCCACCGGACGGCCGATCCGAGCCGTCCAAAAATTCTAAAAAAAAAAACCGAGGGGACCCGCGCGGGAATCAATGGCATCCGAGGTGTGTAGGGTGCTTGATCCGAGCACCCATTTTTCGTGTATATATGTCCCCTCGGTTTTTTTTTTTAGAATTTTTGGACGGCTCGGATCGGCCGTCCGGTGGCCGGAGACGGCCCGCCGGCGGCCGGTCGGTACGTTTTCCCTCCCCTCCAATCGGTACATATAGCAGCACTCTTATTTATTTTTACCTACAAAGAAAAGATCAAGCACTTGTTAGTGTTAAGTAACCAGTAGTACCAAAAGTTTAAGCTATTAGAAAAGGGGGCCAACAATGTATATCAAGTATTCAACAACCTCTCTCACGTGCAACCCCATCTTGCTTGTGGAGATGCAAACATTAATAAATACTGTGAATGAATGCAAAGGGAAAAACAAAATGCAAACGGGAAACAATCTAATAGTTATCCCAGATTTCACTATCTTTTCTAAATATCTTGCTTTTGTTATGTGCACTTGTGCATGTTGTATGTACTATTTATTTCCATGTACACTGTCTCCTGAATAAGATTATTAGCAGAGAGGGCTCTCTTCTCTCTGATTATATATAGTCAGCATTTGTTATGTGCGTCCACCCTTTGTTGATCTGTGAGTCAACGGCGTCCCTTGGAACGCGGTGATGATGTCTGGTCCAACTAATTCTCTCAATGCTAGGCGGCTCAACAACAACAGTTTGTCAGGAAATATTCCTTTGTCATTGACTATGATCCCAACACTTCAAATCCTGTGAGTACCAAGCTGGGGTCTATAATTCGATCAATGGAGTACTTTTTTCTTCTTTTGATGAATATTGTCAATGTTTCCTATCTTGCTTTTTCCATAAGTTTTGACTGGTGTACTTCCGTGTGGAGTGCAGTGATCTATCAAACAATCGTTTGACAGGAGTAATCCCAGTTAATGGCTCGTTTTCACGTTTTAATAACGACAGGTTTGTTGCATGTACCATCTTTTAAAATTGTAGTCGAGTTGGTGACTCGTCTAGAGTTTATCCTGAGAAGTAACACTTATACTTCCATTTCTCAGTTTTGCAAATAATGATTTGGTATTTCCTCCAGCTGCTCCACTTCCGCCCTCACCACAGTCCACTTCTCGAGGTTTGTTACAGTTTCACAGGGATAGGTGGGGTGGTGGTGTCCCCCTCTGGTCAGTTTTTAATTTTTTGGTCATTTTCCGAACACACTTTGATGATCGGCTTCGTTCATTTTGTAGAGCTTGGCAAGAACATTAATCTTGCTAAAAATCATGTTCATTGGACTTCAGTGTGTTTTTGGACTTGGTTTTTGATTTTCTGCGATTTTCACTTGTGTCGATCATGTATCTACTAAAGTCCGATGAATATGATTTTTGGCAAGATTAATGTTCTCGCCAAGCTCTACTAAATGAACTGAGCCGATCATGAAAGTATGCTCGGAAAATGACCGAAAAATTGAAAACGGACTGGAGGGGGACACCACCACCCCTCCTGTACCCGTGATTTACAAAAATCTCACTTGTTATTATCCTTCTTTTTTTTTACTTATAGTCGAGAATTTCATGTATCTCTGATGCTTGCCTATAGTTAAATTAGATATATATTTCTTCCCATATTTCTATTTTTGGGATATCACTTGGCTGGATTTTAATTTCTCAAGCTTTCAACGGCAGAGTTGTGTAGCGGATGGGGTGGCCAAGGCCCCCCTACTTTTGGACTCTCTCGTTTTGGTTTCTCATGAGATTTTTTGTTTTTTACAAGACAAATCTTATTCTAATCTAGGAGAAATAGGATGAGACTGGTGAGGTTTGGTGCAAGGAGTATAGGGCACTCACTACTTGACTGTCAGTCCATTTGCCACATTTAAAGTGAAATAACACTCCCGACAAAAAAAAAAAAAAAAAGTGGAATAACATTCTGTCATTTTAAAATTTTTCTTTTTCTAAAACCAAACAGAAAAATACTGTGGCTTTGTTGGGTTAAGAATTTAGTTTTAGTTTTAGTTTTGTTTTCAATCATTACCATACTTCTTTCTCCAATTATTATCCTATTTTTCCAATTATTACTTTCTCATCTCTCTCTATCTCTCTCCATTCATTACCTCTATTTTCAATCATTACTCTATTTCTCTTTCCACCCACTACCAAAACTAAACTCCCAACCAAACACTACCTAAATTTTGCGATTTTAATAATCGAGACTTTTTTTTTTCTTATACTTAATTAAATTCTAAACTTTTTTTTATGTACTTTATAAATATTTAGAAGTTCATTTTTGTCACTTTTTTCCCCTCTTAGTTCGGCCCCTCCCAGATATACATCTGTGGGCACGCGCCCCGAAAATCGCACGATTTTGGTTTGCGGCCCTCTTTGGAAAATACGGCGCGGCGAAACGCTTCGATTCAGAGTCGCCACTCGGGTTTTAGCGGTGAGGCACCCAAGGAACCGAACTCGAGAACGTTTGCTACGTTTTACTTTGATTTGAAAAAAAAGGTTTTGATTTGATTTGAAAAGGCGCAGACTGGTCCGTCGTTACCTTCGATATCTGAGGTTCGGGAGCCAGGTTACGAGACGGGAAGGGTTTTATGGCACCCCCTCTCGCCCAATCCGGAGATCGGTCTCTACTCGGGCATTTTGTAAAACGTTTGCATTTTTCTCTCATTTGATCATTTTTAGCCAGTTAGGGCGGGGGAACAGTCAATGGGGATCGAAGACTGTAACAGCTTGCATTTTAATTGACAAAATATTTATGGATGATGATTTGCTTGAATTGAATTTAAAATGTAAGAACATAGATTGAGAACAAGCACTGTAAAAGAGCTCAGTGAGGTGGTGTACGCTGCTCGTCGGGCACGTGAGCAGATGACATGCTGGCACGCAATGGCAGAACCACTACACGCCAGTAGACCCTGCGCACGCCACCTATGGGCTGGCGTACACTACCTATCTGATTCCTCACGGCTCCTATTCTCAGTCCTCTGGGCTCTGGAAAGGGACCAGCGCACACCCAGGACAAACCACGCAGTTCAGGATATGAATTAAATACATATTACAGGCAGATGGGCGGGGAGAAATGGCTAAGAGCCAAGAAAAGGTACAGCAAACCCCATAAACAGAGTGGGGAAGAAATAAGAGGCCAGGACTGACTCATGATATAAGGGCCACACGCTGACTTGTGTCAAACATGCCGTACGCCACCCAATGGGGGCCGTACGCCAGGTTTGCTCGTTGGTCAGTGCTTGGCTTTACATCATCTGGGCTCTGGATCATGACCAGAAGTAACCCAGAGGCCTTAAAAAGCAGGAAAAGACACAAACATTGAATACTACATTTACACAGCTCTAGAATACAGAAACAATAAACTGGTTATTTAGCATGCTGGAGGGTGATGACATGAAAGAAATAAGCAAAACAAGGGCTCCTCACGATCCCCACGCCAACTGTGCACGTACAGCCAAAGGTGGCGTACGGCTCAAAGGTGGTGGCGTGCGCCATGGGCCAGCCATTACGAATGATTTATTTTACCAGAGAAGGGCCTGGACTAGTATCAGTTACTAGCCAGAACCTTTCTGGTTCCCCTCAGGGGTTGAAAACAGAAAACAGTGCAAAGGTGGTATACCTTTTGCACTAGAGATGAGGAAGATGGTTGAGCTTTGGAGGTTGGAGATGGGGGGGGTGGCGTGTAGTTGCTGATCAGTGGAGAGGAGTAATGCAGTTTGGCTCTTACTCTTTAATGGGAGAGTGAGAGCAAGAAGAGGGGAGAGGAAATAGACTTGGGGAGTTTAATGTGGCTAACCCCTTGCAAATGAATGCAAGGGGGGTATTTATGGTGGAGAGATGGACTGAAGCCAGGGGATCAGCTGGGGTTAAGGGCTGGTTAGGTTAAGGGAGTAGCCTCCCATGCATTTAATGCATGGGACTTGGCTTGATGGGGAGTGTAGGAGAGAGAGGGGGACGGCCCTGCAGCATGCAATGATCAGGAGGCTCTGTACTGTACCCTGGCAGTTACAAAGTTTCAAGCACGTGACAGAAAAGGGGTGATTTGACCGGCCTTGACCCTCCGTACGCCACCTACAAGCTGCCGTGCGCCAGGTCAAACTCAGTCAACGGTCGATGTCCAACACGTGGCGAATTCCTAGCGCACGCCAAGGAAAAGGTGGCGTAAGCCAGGTATGGCTTTGCTGAGGCTTAATTGGCTCTGGACTTGAAGGGTTTGAAAGGGGTTTGAAAGAGGAGGGTCCAACACTCAAAGCTCGCGACCTTCCATCGACCTCGGGGGAGTTTCCAACCGTTTGTCATCATTGGGGTAACATAAGACCGCAAACGTGCTGATCTAGATAGTCCAGAATAGGGTGTCTACAGGAGCCCCCCTTTGACGGCACTTGGAGCACCGTTTGATCGGGTACAAGTAACGTCAAAGGTTTTTCCAGACACCCTCTTGCGGATATCCAAAACAGAACGCACTTGGTCGACAAAGACATGAATCGTAAAGAACCTGATTGGTGAATTCAGCCAGACAGATTATTTGAGAAAGATTGGTGCTCGCAGAGGGCAAAATAGGCAGATGGATCGCCGTTGAATTGAAATTGGACGGATGGATCGCCGTTGATTGGAAATTGGGCGGATGGATCGCCGTTTGATTTGAAATTGGGCGGATGGATCGCCGTTGATTTGAGAATTGGACGGGTAGACCGTCGCTGATGGGGATCAAACCGTCCTCGGTATAAAGAAAACTCCAACATCCACAGGTAGGTCATGTCAGGTAGGTTAAATTCCATCCGTTGGGAATCAGAGCCAATCTCTTTATCAAAGACCATCCAAGACAAAGCAATAAGGCTGCTAGAAGATGCATTTGAAGCTAGAATGAGGTAGAGGTATCTGTTCGGGGCAAGCCAAGGCAGACTCTCCTGGGGAATAATCAGCTGCAGATGGACAGACCTATCGAAGAATATTCTGATTGTCGAACCATCGTTGATTTGAGATGGTGGGTCATCGTTGTGGGACGACTCGTTAAACCATCGCTGACTTGAGACGGTGGGTCATCGTTGTGGGACGACTCGTTAAACCATCGTTGTCTTGAGACGGTGGGTCATCGTTGTGGGACAACTCGTTGAACCATCGTTGATTTGAGACGGTGGGTCATCATTGCGGGACGACTCGTTAAACCACCGTTGAGTTGATTGAAAGAGGGTTTGAACTTTGTTGGGAAACGGGGATGGGCAGACCATCATTGAATGCCGAGGCGGACTCTCCTGGGGAATAATCAGTTGCAGACAAATCATTACCCTTGGGGATCGAACCTTCTTCGGCCTAAAGAAACTTCAACAGCCACGGGTAGGTCGTGTCAAGTAGGTTAAATTCCATCCGTTGGGAATCAGAGCCAATCTCCTTATCAAAGACCAACCGAGACAGAGCAATAAGACTGTTGGAAGCTGCGCTCGCTGTACATAGATGTGGGTCAGGATAGGCGGACGATTTTTATAGACTGTTTGGACGGGTGGACCATCGTTGTGGTGATTGATTGGATGGCCGGCCGCTGAGTTGAACGGCGGACAATATTCTGAATGCCATGTGTGGCTTGGAAATGGACGATATGGCTGATTGCTGTTGATGGATTGAAGTGGACGATATTCTGATCGTCGTTGAGTTGAATTGACTTTGAGGACGACATGTCTGATCGTCGTTGATTGAATTGAGTTGAAAGACGATATGGCTGACCGTCGTTGATTGAATTGAGTTGAAAGACGATATGGCTGACCGTCGTTGATTGAATTGATTAATTGAGTTGAAAGACGATATGGCTGACCGTCGTTGATTGATTTGAGTTGAAGGACGATATGGCTGACCGTCGTTGATTGAATTGATTTGAAGGACGATATGGCTGACCGTCGTTGATTGATTTGATTTGAAGGACGATATGGCTGACCGTCGTTGATTGAATTGATTTGAAGGACGATATGGCTGACCGTCGTTGATTGATTTGATTTGAAGGACGATATGGCTGACCGTCGTTGATTGAATTGATTAGAAAGGACGATATGGCTGACCGTCGTTGATTGAATTGATTTGAAAGGACGATATGGCTGACCGTCGTTGATTGAATTGATTAGAAGGACGATATGGCTGACCGTCGTTGATTGAATTGATTAGACTGGTGGATCATTCTTCAGGATGAATGTGCCGTCGGTGAACTTGGATTTGAGTAGCACGAGTCATTGCTGCTGTGAATTTGTATTCTGATTCCCAAAGTGTGCTCCAGGTGCTAGTGGAGTGGGACAGTGAGGCTGTGCGCTTGACATTTGCCATGGAGAAATGGTCAGGAAAAACGGCATGTGGCACCCCCCTTATAATTGCACTAACCCAGAGTAGTGGTTTCGGCTCTAGTTTCAGTAGTGACTTGATCCCAGGTACGAAACCCCAAAATCTTGACTACTTGCTGCTTTCGATGTTGGATAAACATGCCTTAGCACTTGATAGGCTGTTCCTGTTTTCCACAGTTGATATACAATATGCAATGATATGTACTAAATTGAATGCATACATTGACAATGCAGACACAAGCTAAGGGCGGCTCCTAAGAGGACGACAACGCTTGAGGACTACCATTGAGTCTTATTACTTTACTGCCTTCTGCTTTTGAGTTTCGGGCTTGTTTGCCAAAATAGAGGGGCATTGAGCGGGCCAGCGTGTTCCCAGTTGACATTTAGCAGCGGTATTGGACCTGCGTGCCTGTTCCTTGATGCTTGGGCGGATGTGCTCCATAGATATGATTTGCTCGGCCTTAGGCTGACATGCTCTTGCTGTTCACGAGATTCCATTTGCTTGGATAGGAGATAGAAGTTAGGGTAGCAATGTAAAAATTGCATTTTTCAGTTTATTGACTCTCCTTTGAGGAAAAGCGTATAAACCCACCACTAATATCTAATTTGCATTGACAAGTGAACTAAGCCGACACACACACACACACATATATGTATAAACTCGTCTAGCTCGAATGAAAAGAGAGAAAGAGCCCCAGGATAAGACATAGACTCTTAGATTCGCGGAAAAATGAAATCTTGGGCTTTAATGAGCCAAAAATTCAAATGTCCCGTAAACAAGTGAAACTGATGCTTGCGTAAGGTCAAATAGATGTACAATGACCTGTACGAACAAACAAAATTGAGGAGAAAGCCCCAGAATGGGAGACAGACTGAAACATTTGAAAAATGCCGCAAAGATGGACAAAAAGACGCAAAAGGGATGACTCGATATAGGCCCGGACTGTAACCGACACCCCCGTGCAGTCACATAAGGTCCGTATGACTTGCACGGCATGACAAAACTTGGCAAAAGCCATTGAATGATTATTCGAGGTGCTTTGAATGATAGAACAACTTTCGAGGCACCGAGACCTTGATTTGAACTTGAGGTACCCCCGCAGGAGTCCAAAATATTTGGTAGGCATGATGGCTACCTACTGTTGCTTGCTCCGGGAATCGAATAAGTGCACGCGGGTTTGAAACCAACGCGCATCACTTTGAATAAGTGAGCGTGAACCTCAAATTAGAACATGACTACAAGCCTGCTGCGGTTGCTCACACTAGACTTTGCTAACTTAGAATAAATTGTGAGCCCATTGGGACCTCTAGCATTTCATTCTGTTTTTTATGCTTCAGATATTTTAAGGCCTTTGCTCAGCTTTGAAATTGAAGAAGTAATTCGTTCACAATTTGAAATAAGATTGAAAGATGAAAGGTTTTCCCCTTTTCGCACAAATGAAGTTTGTCTTCTTCTTGACTATGGCGACGTACCAAAGCCTTTGGATCCAATTGACAGATTGTGAACGAATTTCGAGAAAGGATTTGTCAAAACATAGTTCACGCGGCCAACATGGTGCACCAAAGCCAAAACTTGAGATCCAAGTTGATAGATTATGACCGAGTCTCGAAGAGAGAGAGACTGCCTACGTATCCCCTTTTGGAGAATCAGGTCAAAACGTAGTTCAGGCCAAGGTTCACTCGTGTATTTTACCTCTCCTTTTACGCTCTAACTTTTGCCTAGTACCGCCCACTTGGGTCTTCGGTCTAGCGAGCTTTCGACTTTTTTGCCTATTTATTTTTGCCTAGACCGCCTCCTTAGGTTTTCAGTCTAGCAGGCTGCTCTAACTTTTGCTTGGAATCGCCCACCCTTGTGGTTTTCGACCCAATGAGCTTCTCTCAGGGAAAAACAACACTTGAATTGATCCATGTTGACCACGGTATTGAATTCGTTGCCGTCGAGATTGATGAGCTTTGATTGCGGCCCCAGATAGAATGGCCTTGATAGTGAAAGAGTCCTGACTACTTCGGTTTGAAATGCCTCGCTCTAGGAAACTTTTGCACTTTTTAATGTGCGCTTGATGGAACATTGCTGTTGCCGCTTTGAATATGGAACGAGGTTTGGAGCCTTCTGAGCTTTTGCCTTCTGACTTGGCATCCCGTAGCAGGGGATTCAATGCTTGTTTGTCCCATGATCAACGCCAGGCGTGTCTTTGTGAGACCATGCCAAGATGTTGTTGAATTCTTTGAACAAGTCCGAACGGGCACAATGCTCTTCTGGGGATAGCGCCGAAACAATTTGAAGCTTCTAGGGGTCTACCTCATCTTTCAAGTTTATTAGAAATTACTTCTTCTTTTAGAGGCTGAGCATGCCTTTCGTCTTCCCTTTCGGCGAGGGAACACATTTCCTTGGGGAGATTCTCATCGAAATCTATCCCTTCGTCGTCAGGGTCGACACAGTTTATCAAAAGCCAGCAAAGTACTTAGAAGCAGGATAATGCATATCATAAAACCCTCGGGGTTGCCAAGTACAACAAAACGACTCGAATTGAGAATAGAAGCTACGACATGGAGGGCCAAGAGGCACGAACTCCGACTCAGAGCTAGACTTAGACGACTTGACGGATACTGTGTCAGACTCAGACTAAAAAGTGTCAATGCAAAATAGACGCAGTTTGAAAATGCAACTTTTATAGTTACCCTTGACTTCCTTTCAGAGAGGCGGGAGCTAGAGGACAGCAGGCCCAAACAACAGCATTTCGGCCTTTTCAGCTTCTTCGGCCAACCCCACTTGAGAGAACTCCTTGGATAACAGCCCCAAAGTCCATTTCCTCTTTTGATTGATTAAGCTTCCTCTTGAATTCCTCCTTTGCAGGCTCATCACTGTCAACACAGGTGTCAGCAGTAAGGATCTCGACTTCGCCTATGGCCATCAGGTTAACCTCAGGTTCGGGCGGGAGAGACAAGATTGGCTTGGATTGATTTTTCGGGATGATGGGGAGGCTGGGATTGAATATGGTGGAGCTTGGGTCGATTTGAGTGGACCTGATGGATATCTGGCTAACATGTAGGTTGGAACCGTGCTGAGGCATGAGCTTAGAGATGACTTTGGGCTTTGATGGGAATGGAGCTGGAATTGTGCCATTATCGATGAGATCTTGAATGGCATGTCGAAGGCGGAAGCAGGCATTGGTGAGATGGCCAGACATTTGATGGAAAGCACAATAGGCATATGAATTGTAGGATGCCGGAAGTGTTCGAGGTGAAGGAGTTGGAAGAAGTGGCTTGAGGAAGTCAGCTTCGAGAAGCTTCTCATAAACTGAGGACAAAGGTGTGGAGAAGTGGGAGAAGGTCCTTGGTGGGTTCCGACGATCGGATTGAGGAACATGATGCACTCTTTTGCCTTTGGGATTGATTTCTTTATTTCACATATCCTCCCTTTCAGCATGGGCTTTGAAAAAGGATCTAACATTCCCCTTCGGGTGAGTCCTGACTTCATGAAACTCAGCCAGGTCTTTGAACACATCCTTTGAGCACTTTCCGACCGCAGGCGTGTGGCAGGCTTGAGAGGATTCCTTGATTGGCCCCATATCCGACTGCGGGGCTATGGTGGTAAAGAGGTCAACCAGTCCCTGGACCATGATCATTTGTTTGTCCATTTTGTGACTTAGCTCCTCTACAGCCCTTTTCAGCTCAGCCAGCTCTACTTGTGCTGTCATTTTCAATTGATGATTGGCGAGGGTGATGGCCTAGAGCTTTGGACAGCAAAGTAAATGAGAACTCAGTGGCGTTCCTGCAGCAAGCTTTTGAAAGAATTTGAAAGAATGCAATGCGCATGTCATCGTCGTCGGTGTCCTCCTAGACTCTATTACTAGAGGGAGTCCAACTCATGCTGTTAGGACGCTGCCATAGAATCCTCGGATTTCTTTTTGACGGTGTATCCTTGTTTTGAATCGATGGATACCAAAGGATGTCAAGACAATCTAAGCCTTTTGACTGCTCCTTTCTCGAAGTTTCAACTTTGGAGGTCGGAACAACTTGGTGCAGATGGCGTGATACCATAACCGAGGTGGCGTAAGCAGCACTGTGCCGGAGCCTTGATGGTGTAAGTGATTAGCACTTTAACCGGGATGGTGTGGGTATCACGACATTCTCTTCGTTGTTCCTAGTTTTCTGTTTGAACCTTCGACCAGGTTTAGAGGAAAGACTTAAACAGTCCTGATTTCCCAAAGTCTCGCTGACCCAAGGATTTTTGAAAATTGATAACGCGCAACATCGAGATGCGCGACTCTTCATCGGTCCATGGCAGGATCCTAATAGTCACGAGACGAACTCGAGACAAACCTAAAAGCCGCCCTAGCATGCTCCTACGCAAAGCGGAATGCATGTATGTACAGGCATGCGATAAGGAAAGCAGTAACACATAGACAGTTTATGGGGGGTTAGATGCAAGTAATCCTACCCTGTAGGTTCCTGTCTTAGGTTGAAAGGTACTAGTGCTTTGTACTCATGTAGAGGCCGGTTTTGGCTTAAAGGGGTTCCTCTGACTAAAGCCGCGGTATACCTCCCATTGCAAAGCGTGCAGCAAAGCGATGGTCGAACGGTAATACGACTTATCATCGTCCAAGGTTGTTGGGCATTCGAGGACCCCGGGCTCCAGTAAACTGTGCCGGTTACCCAAAACGCCTCAACGGGGCTTATCCAACATCGATCCAAATGGAGAAATGCCGAAAAATGATTTAGAACGAGAGAGAAATGCAAGATTTTAAAAAAATGCCTTTTGAGCTTGGCTCACTTTCATTAATCAAGACTTGGAGAAAACTACACAAGTGAACAATAGTAAAAGCCCCAGTTCGGATTGGTCGGATGCTGAGATCCTGTTACGTTACCATTCCGTTCTTCAGCAGCGCGGAGCGTACTGTTTTGACAAGCTTTTGAAAATTGTTCTCTCATGTATTAATCGCCAAATATGGATCAATGTAAGGGTCCCCAGCAGAGTCGCCACTGTGGGCACGCGCCCCGAAAATCGCACGATTTTGGTTTGCGGCCCT
>BPLS01024375.1:17786-47866 GCA_019656275.1 Rhododendron kiyosumense | reverse complement strand
TATTTTGGACTAAAGATGGGGCAAATTGTGAAGATCACTCGAAAGAGTGAGACTGCTGGTACATATATAACATACAGATGCGTGTTCTGAGCTCAATTTGATTCCGAAAACATCATACTTGGGACGGGTTTTCTTAGAACAGTTATTATTCTTAATTTTCTTCTCAAAATCACCATTTTGTCACAACGTTGTTGATTTGATTACCCAATTCTCTCTGGACATTCGTGTCCAAGTCATTTTTGGTCTGTGTAGTTTTTAGTTTTGAACCCCTTGGCCTCTTATCTTGATATGGATATGTGTTGGGATCCTAAATTTGTGAAGTGATTTACAAAGAGAAAGGAAAATGTTAGGAAAAAGTAAACGCCGGAGAAAGTAAATATACGGCAGCTCGGTAAGCTCTTATGTCAAGTATTCTATACTGAGAATTAAATTCTAACAAATTAACTAAACAAATTATATATTGGGAAACATGTTTGAAAATATTCAACAAAATCAGGCCTGTGTTGACACTATCATAAATTTCTTGCCCTAAAGATGATCAGGACTCCAAACTGTGTACTATAAAATGATTGAATCAAGAATGCAATCTAATTGTGAAATGAGTGTGTCGGGAATTACACACGCAACCCAGATGCCACCGTGCCATAACCGGAATGTCTGCTCCACGCAACCTAGACACCAACGTGCCATAACCGGAATGCCTGCTCCACGGAGAAAAACCTGTCTCGTATATTGATTGGAAATAACGATGGTTGCCAACACTGAACCTCTTTCTCTGATACGTCTATCTCTCCGACTCACATCCCTTTTCAACGTCTTTCTTAAAATTTCTGATTTGGTTGAGTACATGACAAAGTATAAAAAGGTTAGAACGTTGACAAGGGAATTTGTGGGTTAAAACCAAAAGGTAGTTCAACGTCTCTTCATAGACTCGGACTTCAAATCTCCTCCTTAAAAGCCAATAGGTATTACCGGATGGACTAAGAGCTACATCTCAATATTGGGTACCGACAAGCACGAAATTGTACTGTAATTTAATGAAATAAGAGCATCTCCAAGGGGAGAAGCAAAACTAAACTTTATCCATATTTTGTAGAGCCATGTTAGCAAATGGTTCTCTGAGGGAAGAAGCAAAAATGCTACACTATTTTAGTGTAGTTTTCTTTCACTTCAAGAAAACTATTCAACTCCGTTATCTTAATTTCCCAGTCAATCGTCGCACTTTCCAACTCAAGTTACTCCACCCGCTCAATTTTCGTCACGGTTTCCTACTCAATCATGTCGATTTTCGTCAGGGCTTCGCATAAGTTTGGACAGTGTACAAGGGAACGAGGAAAGCAAGAATAGTTTTTGGTCACGAGCGTGGGAGTATTTTCACAAATACAAGAGATTCTCATTTAATGATATGGAAACATTTCTTTGCTGATTAAAAAAAAAAAATTGAGAGAAGAGGTCATCGATGCAAGTTTGGTCTAAGATTCAACAAGCGGGAATAGTTATCAGTCGCGAGTGTGACATTGAACAGAACCGCGACTTGGTCTCCTTGCGTCCACATTAAATTCCTGCTCTTGCGGAGCAACTATAGGCCTAGCATTTCCAGTTTGTTGTCGGACTCACTGTCCGAATCATCAAGAACCATCTCAAGCCTGAGACTTTCCGCAATGTAGAACAACAAATGAACTAAGGACAGTGACGTAGTTAGGAATTTAGCTTGGTGGGGGCACCATTAATTAACATGGTCTTAGAAATTTTTATTTTTCATCTTAAACAACTGTAATATAAAGGAAATGAATTTTGAATGTAAAATTTGCTACAATACATAGATAGATAAACAGGTCTTTTTAAAAAACACCCACGTAAAGGAAAACAATTTTGGGAATTTGACAAAGATACTTGGGGATGTAAAGGTTATAAGAGGCTAGGAAAATGTGTATTAACTTTTGCATACAAATTGTCATGGCCTTTATAATTTAGGGGTGAAACTGATATTATCTCCGTCACGGAGATGAATGTAGGAAAATTAACAAATTGGAGTTCAAGTGGTAATGTGGAGAGTCCCTTGGAAATGATATGTTTTGATGACTACTCAATTTGCCACATAGGTAAGCGAATGCAGTACTTTTGGAATGAAAATTTGCCTCTTCCCTCGGAGATGCTCTAATGGCCTGCAAATAAAGTGACCGTGACATGGTGTTGGAGATAGAGAGGAGGGATTTTGAAATTCCGGGTATCCGTGAATGGCTTCCTTTACGAAGACACAGATCTTAGATTCATATATTTTCCTATGCAAGTAGTAACGAGCAAGGAGGGATGGAATCGCCTCTCTTTTCACATTCTATCGCGATTTATTTTTGCTTTCACGATCATGAGGAAGAGCAAATCGGTAAAAAAAAAAAAATCCATTCTTCGCTCCTCAATTATTCAGCATTGCAAACAAGGACACATTACATTCAAAAAAAAACAAGGACACATTACATTCACGAGAAATCGCAAATCGGTTGATTGCAGCCGTGCGATTTCACGATCCCCAAGGCAATCGACACCAGTTGCTCCACGGCGTTATTTTGAGCCGTGATAGGCGACGGACGCCCACCGAAAGGACGAAATTCAATAAACTACTTCTCGCAAATCAGAACATAGCTGACAGCCTGCGTCGCACGTAGAACAGTTCCGAAGTTGTCCGACCCAAGATACTCGGTACAACCATTGAGTCCATATACGGCATCCTCGTATTGATTCAAGCAATTGGAAAGATACTCATAGAAACTTCTTTCTTTCGCCTTGAGCGCCTTGGCGTATAACTCTTTTACCAGGTTGAGAGTAGAATTTGCCTTGGGAAGAGCAGTATCGAAAACTATGCGCGCAAGTCCCGTTACATTTGCACTTGCGCTGCGAGGATTCGATCGCAGAGTCGAAACGCAAATCCCGGGATAAATAGTTTTCCGGCAGGTGTCGGCGATTAAATCGGCCCGTAAAAGAACGCACAAATCGAACGAAACTAGCAAGAGAGAAAGAACTTGTGTTCTGGCGGGTGTTTTCATTTCTTTTGAAGGCGAAATGAGATGAATATAGGCAATTTGCAAAACTTGGGATAAAATAATTAATAACCTATGAGGAGTTCCATATATATACAAATAATAAGAGAGTCAATTAATGGGTCAAGATATGAAATTAAGAATGCAATTGGATTATACATGACTCAGATTACATAGATTTTTACTGGTCAAAAACGTAAAAAAATAAAAAAAGGATTCTTATTATGTTAGTTTTGGACTTAATAATCGATTTGGACTATAAATGTGTCACTATTATATTTTTTCTGCATTCGTTAGTTTTTGCATTAATTTTCCGTGGATTATTGATTCGTCTCGATGAGAAGAATTTAAACAGTATAAAAGAATGATTACTAAAATACAGAAATAATCCAAATTTGAAAGACTATTAGGATTTTTTTTGTATTTATTCAAAAAAATAAGTTTAGTTCATAACCAGTTACTCTTTAGACATCTCGTCAAGACGAATCAATAATCAACAAATAATTAACGCAAAACTAATAAATGCAGAAAAAATATGAATAAGGATAAAAAATAATCCGACTTGATTATTAAGCCAAAACGGGCAAGTCTTTTATATAGCCCATTGGATTGTCTTCTCTTTAGTTTACTAAGATAAGATAAAAATGTACGATTCCCTTAATTTTCTTGGTAGAAAATACATATTAATGTAGTCAACGAGTCATTTTGGCGTTGAAAGTTCACTCTACAATTACCTTTGACTTAATATTATTCTCCTGGATTCATCACAGATTTTAGGAAAGAGAAAATCCCAATTTCTTTATTTCATTGCTTGCACATTCATTTTATTTTTCTCTGGAGGTTCGAAGGTCAAAGGGTTTCCAGCCCAACTGACGCATATCTCAACTAGTTCCCTCGCTGGTCTGATCAAAAGTAGGCCATTCATATCGGGAATAGAAAATTCACAAGAAACTTTCTTGCGACCTGATCTTATATTTTGAACTTTGGTCAAGTCTGTAGAGAGCAAACCCACGAAAACCCCGGTCAATTGCTTGTACATTTGGAGTATTATTATCACTTATGCTTTTCGAGTAAGATGTTTTTAGGTTATCGGCATTCGGCAATGATGAATCAGCTTTGTCTCCAGTTCCGACCTGATCCTGCAAAACAAAGAAAGAGCTCAAGTCACCGGTGCGGTGGCATGCCAACCACCCTCCGATGCTTAAGTCAGTAGAGAACTTGCTATATTGCAAGAGAATTGAGATTCTCAGTTGCAGGTTGTGTGTGTGTACCTTTAGTTGGAGTTCTACCGTTGTACTTATAGGCATCTTGATTGGAGGTTGAGTCCCCGTAGGACTGTATTCCGGGGATTTAGAATCGTTTCATGGAGGAGTGTGGAGTCCTGCCTTAGCTGGGACTTTACATTCATCGTGGGTTAAAATCGAATCCTTATCTGTTTTGGGTTATGATTATCATTGGCATTTTATGCCAATCTAATTGACACATTCCCCTATCCCTTAGGACTTTGGTTCATATCTTGTTTGGAACATGCATATTCCATGGATAATATCACGACTACTATTCTCCCAGTCGTAGCATGGGGTCAGAGCTGGTCCTTGAACCTCGTGTCAGCTCCGTCTGGAGAGCAGAGCTGGTAGACCTTGACTTGGTCATAGGTAAGATGTGCTAGGCAAATGGAGCTAAAGCTGCCTCCCACTCCCCAGGTCCGTAATTCTTGCTTTGCTGACCTCATTTGGTTAACCATACCTATCAGGCTACATAGCCTTAATGACATAATACGATTGCTTGTCATATGCAAGAAAGAATTGTTTTTGAATAACGAAATAGAAAATCATGGTTTCTGTCACTGGATTGAAATGATGAAGACAAAACTCTTTCTTTGGCTACTTTGAAATTATAAGCTTTCGTATAGCTAGAAGCTAAGGCTCCTCATACTCAACTATTTCAGCAATTGATAAAGCATAAGCCACCATCTCAGAATAAGCTGAATAGCTTTCAGGAGGCCGAATCTCCCTCATTGGCCTATCTTTAGCAATAATGCGTGGTTGCCCAACTAATGTATTAACCTCTATGTCTGAACTCTTGAACTCCTTTTCAATTGGCTTATTAATGTGCTTTTTCCCTGAGTCAGAAGACTCACTCAAGAACTCCACCTGCTTTAGAACACTATGTTCCTGAACTGTATTGCCAACCTGTTTAGACCCTTTAATCATAGAGTTTTCATCAAAAGTAACATCTCTATTGATTAAAAACTTCGAATATAATACCCTATGACCCTATTCCGTACCGGCTTAGGAAAAAGGTCCCAGGCGCCATCCTGTGGTGACTTTAAGTACGGTGTTGGATCCAACGGGCTAAGCTTTGAGAAAATATTTGGCAGTCGATATTTGGTACTTAGTAATTGGAAGATATGGTTCCCACTTTGGTTTGGACTACCTCATTATTGTTGATTCTCGTTCCGATATTGTTGAGCAGGCTGTTGGTATAAAATGGTTGTTATCATTGTTCGATTGTTGTTGTGATAATTCGTGATTCAGTCATCCATCTTTCAATACTATTTGCTGAGCCATTGACTTCGTTAGTTTGTTGGTATTATTCGTTATTCGTTGAACCTTCAACCTTCCTTAATTTGACACCATTTCTTTGGAGCCCTTGTTATCGTTGATTTATACGTATGCCACTTTGTATTATTACTCTTATCATGCTTAACTACTCACTGAGCTCGTCAGCTGAAGGATTTATTCCACATTCTTTTCAGGTTAGTGCATGGAGCATTGTAGTGGACTCTGTGGCTTTGTCGGGACCTTTTGTTTGAACTTCTAGGACGTCTACATCTTTATTTCTGTTCTATGGTCAAAAAGCTTCCGCACTTTTATTTATTGGCAGTTCATCATAGAATTTGGAGATTGAAAAATACAAGTATTGTGTCATTTGCTTAAGAAAAATATTGGTTTCATGTCACACATTTATTGTAATAAAATATCCAATTTTTCTTTATTTGTTTTAAGTTGCTTAAAATATTTTTAATTAGGCTTCGTGTACCATGATTATTACATGGTTCACGGCCGGTCATGTTCTCGAATTTGGGGCGTGACAAGAGATTGTAACACCCCGTCCTACATCGGAAGTCTACATGGATGATCTTGGGCATATAACAAATCTTGTGGGCTACTACTATTACCTTGTGCTTAAGCTTTTGGGCCATGTGATATGGCTTATGGATCAAAATCAAGGTATTGGGCCAGTGGTCTACTTGGGGCGTTTCAATTTGCTAGACTCAATTGAATAGAACTCAGAGCTTTGGCATTCGTATCATCCCAATCTTCCTCTTTGATTCCAGAACTAGTCTTGCCTAACAAAGCCTTGTGCAATCCTTGTTGTGGGCTACCCGCCCGGATTATTTGAAGAATCGAAGGAGTCGCCACCCAGGTTTGAGGTTCGCCACCCGAGAAACCGTTTTGATTGAAAATAATTGATTGAAATTGAAAACCAGAGATTTGTTTTGGGTTCGGAAGCCATGTTACGAGAGGGGAAGGGTTTTACGGCACCCCTCTGGCCCGATGCAGTGTCGGTCTCTACTCAATATTTGTGGGATTTTGTCAAAAACATTTGTTTCATTAAACAGTTAGCAAATATCCACAGATACATTACATAGAGAAGTGTATACAGGTGCTAGTGTACAATGTATGATGATGAGGTAATATAAAATGAAGAACAATATAAAGCGAAGAACTGTCACTGGGAGCACTCCCGAGCGCTCGGGACTGTACTCCCGAGCGCTCGGGAGTTCTACTGAGCCACCCTGCATTTTTTGGTTAGAACAGATGCAATATGATACTTAAAACAGAACAATATAAGTACTAATATGCACCAGTGCTCAGCAAACGGCTTAAACAGTTAAGAACTGGTCCTAGCCATCCAAACCTTGCTTCCTTGCAACTGAAAATAAACCTAACTGGGCTCTGGAAGGACTAGTTCACACCTAGAATTTATTGAAATACAGGAAAAGCAATGTTTGGTGACAAAACAGAATTTTGGTGGCAGCAGCACTCCTGAGCGCTCAGGAATGGTCCCGAGCGCTCGGGAGTGGACAAAATGCCCAGAAAATATTTTATTTCTTTATGCTCTTCTTGTTTTTGTTGTTAAACTAAAATCAAATGAGCTCACAACCAGTATGAAGAACTGGCATGAGCCCTTGATTCCCTTCAAAAGGTTTGAAAATAGTAGATTTGAGGTATAAAATGAACTTTTATACCTTTGCTTGACTTGAACTTGGGTTCTTGGACTGATTTGGATGCTTGAAAATGGTCTAAAAACCACAGAAAGATGAGAGCTTGATTATGGTTAAGCTCTTGGATTTTCAAATGATTTTCTTGAAAATGCTTTGATTTTTCAAAGAAATTTTGGAGTAATTTAAAGAGAGAGAGAGAGAGAGAGAGAGAGAGAGAGAGTATTTTCAGAAAATATGGGACCTTTTGAGAGAGAGATTTCCTGTCCCCTTTGTGCTGAAATGAGGGGGGTATTTATAGGAGAGCCAAAATTAGGATTTTAGTTTGAAAATCAAATAAAAAATGTAAAGAAAATGTTTTGAGGAGAAAGATGGCATGTTTATATTCCTGCCAGCTTAGGCAGGCAGCTGACACATGCAGTTGTGTACTGCAGGTTTGAAAACTTGCAAAAAACGTGGTCAAAGATTAAGCTCAACATCCAATGCCCTGTCAGTACTCCCGAGCGCTCAGGAGTGATGTCCCGAGCGCTCAAAAGTGGTCCCGAGCGCTCAGGAATGGTCACAAGCGCTCAGGAGTGACTGCCCAACTTCAGAAGGGCACCACGGACACTCCCGAACTCGAATTTGGGTGTTTTTCAAAGCGTTGGAAAGCTCGTTAAGTCCTCTTTCTAACCCAATTGGTTTCATTCAAATATATTTTATATACTGAAATGTGTGTCAATTTTACCCTTTGGGTGTCGGAAAAAAGCACGGTTTTGGTTTGTAAAAGTCCAAGAAGCATCCTCCAAGCTTTAGCCGAGTCCCATTTTGATTCCTTTTCATCATCGGGGAGCCTCGAGGGCACAAATTAAGGATAGTTAATAGGTCCAAATTGGGGTGTCTACACTTGTTTGGTTAACAGAGCCTTCATCTTTACTCTCCAAAGACAGAAACTGCTGCTTTGCCCATCAAATTTCGCAATCTCGAATTTAGTCGCCATAGCCACAATCGGAAATGAAACCCTAGTTTTGCAACCTAAGGCTCTGATAACAGTTTGTTGTAACGAACACTATGAATGCAAGCTAAGAACGAGAAATTGAAAACTAAACAAGAAATCACAAAGACACAAGATATACGTGGTTTTCCAAGATAGGTACGTCCACGGGCGATGAGAGAGAGAATTCACTAACCAACATGAAGAAGAGATACAAAGAGTAGGCTGTAATCCGTAACTCTAGAAAGGCCACAATATGAAAGCCCAAAAGATAATTCCTAGAAATCCCCCAAAAGCCCTATTTATGATAGGCTACAAAAACGGGAACAACATAATTAACCAATATGGGACAAAAGAATACAAGGCATTCCCAACACAACCCATGTACATAACCGTGAGGGCTCTGGCTAGTGAAAAACATGTGAAATACTATGATGACCTCTAGGCGTGGGGAGCATGTGTTTACCAGAAAAAAAACCCATGAAATATTGTGGTGACTATGACCTCTAGGAAAGATTCCAGGGTTCATTGGGAATATGAAATTACTGTTTTTAGGCATGGTCGATAATCATCTTGAAGGTCCTATTCTAGTTGAAGGTCCTATTGCTTCCAGGGTTCTTTGGGAATACGACGTTACTGTTTCTAGCCATGGCCAGTAATCATCTTGAAGGTCCTATTCCAGTTGAATTTTGTCAACTCAAAGACTTCCAGTGGTTAGATCTTTCAGAAAATAATATCTTCGGGGCTATACCATCTTGCTTCAATTCATCATACATCTATGGTATTTGGTTGTCCAAAAATAGGCTAGATGGACCTTTTCCAATGGCCTTTCAATATTACACCTATTTAAGGGTCCTTGATCTCTCTTATAACCAATTCAGTGGTAATATTCCAACTTGGATAGGCAACCTTTCCGAGCTTACAGTTCTTCTCTTGCAAAATAATCATTTTGAAGGCAATATCCCAAAGGAATTATGCCACCTGTCGAGCTTAACCTTGATTGATCTTTCTTCCAACAATCTCTTTAGCAGAATTCCCATTTGTATTAGTCAAATTACCTTCGACGGAATGGAACCTGATAATAATGTGGATAGAAAATTTTCTTTTTTTCCCATTTCGAGACCAATCAATCTCTCCCACAACAGATTGATCGGCCCCATACCACCTGAAATCGGAAACCTTAGCCGTATCAAAGTGTTGAACTTGTCCCACAATAACTTCACCCGAACAGTCCCTATGACATTTTCAAACTTGAAAAGCATAAAAAGCTTGGATCTTTCCTACAATCGCCTGCATGGGAAAATCCCCTTTCAGCTTACAGAGCTATATTCCTTGGCTGTTTTCAATCTGTCCTACAATAACTTGAGTGGAAGGATGCCTCCAAGAGTAAACCAATCCGGTACTTTCGAATCGAGTAGCTACATTGGAAATTCCCTTTGTAGGGCTCCGATGAACATGGCTCGCTTCCTCTGGAACTGTTATTCGTTTGGATTTAACCTTGTTCCTTCGAACCTAACCTACACCATGAAGCACGACTAAAGGCCACACCGGAGAAGCCCCATCATGGCTTTTCCAACATGAGGATGAGAATAGTGCAGAGAAAGGAAAGCAAAGGACTAGGGTTTTGAGGGTAAGAGACGATCTACTTTTTAGGGTTTCTATCCCTTGGTATTTATAGAAGGTCCTTGGCTTGCTCTCCAAATTTGTTTATGTGTCTCACACGCGTCGATTGACGTCATCCGTGACGTAACGGATAAGGCGGTTAGTGTGAGTTGTCATGGGAGATATGGTCGAGCCAAGTTGCCTAGCTTCGAGTCGAGTTGAGCCTCGAGGGAGCTGGTGGGAGATATGGCCAAGCCCAGTTGCCTAGCTTCGAACTGAACCGAGCCTCAAGGGAGCTGGTGGGAGATATGGCCGAGCTTAGTTGCCTAGCTCTAGGCCGAGCCAAGTTTAAGGGAGCTATCATGGGAAACATGGCCGAGCCCAGTTGCCTAGCTCCAGGCCGAGCCGAGCTTCGTGGGAGCTATCATGGGAAACATGGCCGAGCCCAGTTGCCCAGCTCCTGGCCGAGCCGAGCTTCAAGGGAGCTGTCATGGGAAACATGGCCGAGCCCAGTTGCCTAGCTCCGGGCCGAGTTGAGCTTTGTGGGAGTTGTCATGGGAGACATGGCCAAGCCTAGTTGCCTAGCTTTGGGCCGAGCCGAGCTTCGTGGGAGCTATCATGGGAAACGAGGCTCGAGCCTCGTGGACTAACTCCAGGATGAACCGAGCCTCATGGATGAGCTCTAATAGGAGACATGGCCGAGCCTCGTCGCCTTCTGCCGAACGTAGCGATTGTGGCTGAACCACAATATTCGGACCACTACAATAGCCCCTCAACTTCTTCTGGTACAAATAGAGTACAAGAGAAGTTGACAATGAGTCTGGACGAATATCAATGGCCGAACCCTAACGAGAGACTTTGATGGTGCAAGGGCCGAATGCCATGCGGATTCTAGGAAGCCCCCCAGCGAGAGAAAGTTGACCGACCGATATGAAGGTCTTCGATGGTGCAAACGCCAAACGTCATGTGGACTCTAAAAAGCCCTAATGGTTTTGAGAGTTACCGACTTAATACAAAGGTCGTTGATGGCATAAGCCTCTAAAATGCCTCAACAGTTTAGGGTTAGCTGAAGGTCGTTGATGGCGCAAGCGCCGAACAGTCATTTGGGCTCTAAAAAGCCCGACGGTTGAGGGTTGGCCAAAGGCTGTTGATGACATAAGTGCCGAATAGTCGTTTGGACTCTAAAAAGCCCCGACGATTGATGGTTGGCTAAAGGCTGTTGATGGCGCAAGCGCCGAACAATTGTTTAGACTCTAAAAAGCCTCGATGGTTAAGGGTTGGCCAAAGGCCATTGATGGCGTAAGCGCCGTTTGTACATGTGTGACCGAAGTCATTGTTTATATGCTCGGCCTATTCCAGCATGGAGGAATACTTGGATTAGAATTGTGGTTGTACTTAGCCGTAGAGAGGAGCGTCAACTTCAGCATAGGTCGATTGCTCCTAACCATTCGTCTGAACGTCGTCGACGTCGAACCAAACATGACCGAACCTAGCAAACTTGGTTAGTGCCTTGATCGTGTCAGATAAAACTTAGATGCTTTCGTGGACCTAATGACTGCGTCGCCAAAGTGCGGTAGCCTTGGACACAGAGAGTTGGCAGACGAATACGAAGACCTTTGATGGAGAAAGTGCCAACCATTGGATCAACCTTCGTGTTGATTCTGGATCGTAGGTTCTAACGTCAAACTGCTCAATCTGAGCCGATGCGTAAGCCCCAACCGTAGTGTGGGGCTTAGGTTCGGCATAATTGTATGTCCTGGGGTGCTTCATGGCTGTCATGGGGGCCGAAGCGATGGCGGCCGAAATCTTTGAGCCGAACCAAAGATCAACCTTGTACAACATTGATACACGGGTGTGACTGGAATTAGCGTTGCAGAGGTCGACTATAGCCAAGATAAAAGAACACTTAGAAAATTTTCGAAAGGTGAACACTTTGAGTGACTGGAAGAGCCTGAGTGCCTTTGCCTTATGCTCGCTCAAGAATTCTTTGTGAGTCTTTTGGCAATTGTACTCCATGTTTTTGAAGTTTGGCCTGGATCTTTTTTGAGAAGGGGGATTCAGTAAACTTCCTGAGCTGGTCCTTATGAATTGGCTTCGGAGGTTGGCCGTAATAACTGGACCTTCTAGATTGTGGCTCTCTGTTCATTGGTTCCCTAAGTGCGTTGGTTCCCCAAGCACTGGTGGATCGGAGACTTTTGTTGCCTAAAAACAACGTTGTCTCTGGCTCTAACGTTCTCGAGGGGCGGGGCCATTTGGTCGATCACGGTGGTGCTCATTATTACCTGCTGTTGTTCGAGCATCATAAATGTAGGTGATGGTATCTTCCGCCAAGGTGGGTGACTGCTGGGTTGTAAGATTAGGGCCAGGAGGGATGGAGCCTGGCTAGTGAGAGAAAGTTGTTGAAGTTCCTTCGATCTTAGAGGAGGCCAGATTGATTGGGGGAGGAGGAAGAAGTCCGCCCATCTCGTTGGACGGAGGCTTGATTTAGAGTGAAGTATAGAGGAAAACGAGCAGAGGGGTGAAGCCATAGTAGATCGAAGTATTTCACTTCGGGTTCACCAATTGTGGGGCTCCGATGAACGTGGCTCGCTTCCTCTGTGACTGTTGTTCATCTGGATTTAACCTCGTTCCCTCAAACCTAACTTGCACCACGAAGCACGACTAAAGACCACATCGGAAGAGCCTGAAATGGCCTTCCGGCGTAAGGATGAGAATAGTGCAGAGAGAAGAAAGCAAAAGACTAGGTTTTTGAGGTAAGAGACGATCTACCTTTAGGGTTGCTATCCCTTGGTATTTATAGAAGGTCCTTGGCTTGCTCTCCAAATTCTTTTATGAGTCTGACACGTGTCGGTTGACGTCATTTGTGACGTAATGGATAAGGTGGTTAGTGTGAGCTGTCATGGGAGATACGGTTGAGCCTAGTTGCCTAGCTTCGGGTCGAGCCGAGCCTCGAGAGAGCTAGTGGGAGATATGGCTGAGCCTAGTTGCCTAGGTCCGGACCAATCTGAGCCTCGAGGGAGCTGGTGGGAGATATGGCTGAGCCCAGTTGCCTAGCTCCGAGCCGAGCCGAGCTTCGTGGGAGCTATCATGGAAAACATGGCCGAGCCCAGTTGCCTAGCTCCGGGTTGAGCCGACCTTCGTGGGAGCTATCATGGGAAACATGGCCGAGCCCAGTTGCCTAGCTCCGGGCCGAGCCGAGCTTCGTGGGAGCTGTCATGGGAGACATGGCCGAGCCTAGTTGCCTAGCTCTGGGCCGAGTCGAGCTTTGTGTGAGCTATCATGGGAAACATGGCCGAGCCTCGTGGACTAACTCTGGGATGAGCCGAGCCTCGTGGATGAGCTCTAATAGGAGACATGGCCGAGCCTCATGGCCTTCCACCGAACGTAGCGATTGTGGCTGAACCAAAATATTCCGACCACTACACCCTTCTTTGCGGGGAACCACTGCCAAAGAAGTGCAATGCAATTGATTAACTTCCATAGACACCAAGAGCAGTTGTCAATGATACCAAAGAAAATTCTGATTTCATTGACATGGATGTGTTCTACATGAGCTTTGTAGGGTCTTACGTAACTGTGGTCTTGGCAATTGTGGCGATTTTGTTGATAAATCCTTATTGGCAAAGGGCATGGTTTCATCTTGTCGAGGTTTAATTTTCCTCACCTCCTGCTACTACTTCGTTGTGGACAATCTCGTGGGGCACAGGCATTTTCTTTGGAAATAAGTTGCCATCTCTCTCAGCTTGTGGTGGTTAATGTGTATTCTACCCAGTTTCATTTGGATTGTGGTTTGTACGGCATAAATAAATCTCGATTTTGGATGTGAATGAAGAAGTTGGTGAGAGCAAATCCTCCGCTGTCTTCACAAGGAAAAGTAGGCTCTCTTGTTATAGCCTTATGGGTGTTTAATTAGAAATGACAATAGATTAACCAGTAGTTAACGACTGCGGGACCTTCAGCCAATGGTCCCCAAAGACTTAAATGTGCCTTAATTGATTGTGGAACTTTGCCACTAAACTTGGATGATGTGAGTTTTTCCTTCCCTTTGTGAGATTTTTTACTAGGGGAAATTACAGTAAGCCCCCTCCAACTATAAGGGCATGACTTGTCATTAATAAGGTCATGTACTGCTCACATGACCTTCCGTTTAAATTCATAATGGCTCACAACGGGTGGTGCTTAAGTGTCACGCCATAAAAGATGAAGAGGGTTAAGTGTCCGAGTTAAACGATGAAGGGGGCAACTCGTTACCGAGGTATTGTTGGAGGGGGTTTACTGTAATTTTCCCTTCATAGTCTACATTCTCCACAATCTTCACTTCATAGTTTACATTCTCCACAATCTTAGAAACCTGCATGAGGTCAAACTTTGGTGGAATTTCGCTTCCAACTAATGGGTGTTGGAATAAATTTGGTGATGGGTAGCACCCAGAACAAATTTGACTCATGAAATCTGCTTTTCAAGAACTTTCATGGGTACTTACAAGAGGAAGATGTACAGACTACAAAGCAAAATTTCCAACGGTGCATCGCTTTGAACAGAGCAAAATTTTGAACCATGTGGAGTATAACATTTTCATAATTGTCATAGGATTTTCCCAAACTTTTGTCACAAATTAGTTTGACACCGTCAATGCACTTTGTGCTAAAATATCCAACAAATATACTTATTATTACTCCCCCGAGCTAGCATTTGACAGCCTTAAAATTTCTGAAGCAACTTGTTAGATTTTTGATTTACCTATATAGTACCTACCTCCAACGACCCAGATTAATGGAGATCGCCATTCTTCTTGTTTTCTCCCCTTTTTATTTCTTGTTCTTGGTAAAATCCGTTTCTTTTTCTCCTTCTTTGTGTAAAGATTAACTTAAAAATGGAGGAGATAATGCCACAATACTTGTTATTGAGCTCGGGTACTCCTTAGGCTGTCACCCTCCGACTCAAATAACTCTACCGGTATACCCTTCTCTCAATTCCATTAACTCTGTATCCAACCTCGGTGATGGAGCCAGCAATGAAGGTCAGCACTGGGGGCAACTATTTCCTACAATCTAACAACAAATCATATACGCAATGGACAATGTGAAAAACGGTAACCGAAAATTTTTGGACAGAAAATTAGCACAAAACAAGAAAATTGATTTGTGTATTTTTTAGAGGTGGCAAACGGGCGGATTTGGGCGGGTTGAAACGGGTCGTGGGTTAAATATGGGCGGGTCAACTATGGGTCGAAAAGTGAACGGATTGGAACGGGTCGGGTCGAACATGGGTCAAGTGCTACAAATGATTTTGGGTAGAACATGCAAACGTATTTTGAGGGAAACTTGTCATAATTTAATAAACTAAAAGGTAAAACTAAATTATTGAAAAATTCCAATCGGGAACACTTAATCCACCACGATCTAGCCTGATAGATTGATTAATTAATCTCACCGTCTACAAGAAAGGGACCAACTTATACTTCAGTAAATTCCCGCGTAGATTGCCCAACACAGGAATCGATAGAAAGAGAATGAGATTCAAAACTCGAACGCCAACGAAAGATTTCCAAAGGCTCCTAGATGCTAGGTGACAATCAGCCAACCCCTTCGTCTCTAGACCATTCTCCAACACACATTGGCAAAAGAGAAGCCCAAGCAACTTCAGGCCCCGGAGAAATGTTTCAAATTGGGGGCCGTAAATATTTAAGCCTCTTATACGTTGTTGACTGTGATGCACAGTTATGTGTTCATTTGAGAGTGCATGCCTACCTATCTAAATAGAAGGAAAATTTATAGAAATGGTCCTTTTAGTTTGACCCAAGTCTCATTTTGGACCTTCAAGTATCAATTGCAACTTTTTTGACCTTCAAATTTGATTTTCATACCAAGTTGGTCCAATTGATAACGTCTATTTGCCAAATTGGATGGAAAAAATCAGAATGAGGGTAGACGTTATCATTTGGACCCACTTGGTACGAACTGCAGTGTCCAAACTGCCATCAATCTAATTTTTCCCGTCCAGTTTGGCTGACAGAAGTTATCAATTGGACAAATTTGGTACAAAAACCAAATTTAAAGGTCAAAAGAGTTGTAATTGATATTTGGAGGATGGAAATGAGACTTAGATGAAATTAGGAGGATCATTTATATAAATTTTCCTAAATAAAATTAGCTCAGTTCAAAAGCTTAGGTGGCCCAAAACAATGCGGTGGCAATGTTCAATTTTTTTTATAATTTGACGCCTAGTTTTGAAACATGCATGGTTGAAAGAGATGGTGTACCGTGTAGTTCAATTTGGTTTTGCGCGATGATAGGCGCGTAAAGTAGAATTTCATTCGGTGTCGAAGCAAAGCCTGTGGCCATTGAAGTCGATTAGTCCAAAATTTCTTTTCCCTTCCTCTTGTATCAGCTTAGTCAAAAAAAAAAAAAGAGAAGAAGATTAGTCCAAAATTGATTGGGGAAATGTTAGGTTATTTGAAAGTGTTCCATGAAAAGGAACATGAAAGAGAAATGAACGATTGAGAAGTGTTGTGAATATGAACCGTTCATTTCTCTTTTATAGATGTTGTTTTCATGGAACACTTTCATGTTCCATATCAATCCCCATTGATTGGGTCATTACCCTTACGAAGTCAAGTGATCTTGAGCGTTATTGGGTCCCCTTAGGAAACTAAAAAGCCATCCTAACCTTCAACCCTTTCCCGTGCAAATTGGTGCCCAAGAAAAAGAGTATTTGTGTTCACACTTCCCTTTTATAATTCATACTTTCTTTTTTGTCTTCATCCATAGCAAACTAGCAATAATTGATCTCTTGAAAATGAGTTAAATAAACGAGTGAGTTGAATTGCGAGGGTTTTCCAACATTTTGATTGGATTATGTAGTTACCTTGCAGCTGATTCATCTTCTGGCGCCAATAATAGAGCATTGGTTTTTATCTTTTAAGCTAGCTGGTTTGAATTGGTTCATTAAGCTAGCCTCTCTGATGCCATTTGGCTTATATTGGGGGTATGGTTCCGCAACAAAATAGGTATAGGGGGCCACTGTTTGAGTAGTATTTTGAGAGCAACCACTTGCTGCATATTACCAAAGGTTAGCTCTGTCTCCAATCATCCCCCGTCTATACCCCCAATGATTGGAGACTACATAGATTCTATTGTTGTTGTTGTTGTTGTTGTAAGCTAGCTGGTTTGAGCTGGCCGTGTTTTCAACAAAACCTTCAAAAACCAGATAAACAAGTATGACACGTTTTTAAAGATCACTGCGACAATTTAACATCTCCAGCATTTAATTAAGTAAAAGATTTTATTGCTGATATGAAATAACTTAAGTGGCAAATCATGAATTTGAGTTTAAAAAAATCATCAACAGCATAGTTGCAAATATGGTCCAAATTTTAAATAGTGAAGCATTATATCTTGAAGAGTGGGTTGTAGTGGTTGGAGTCTTGGAGATGCTTAATTCATAACTTCGTTTGCTGACCGCTAATGTTATTATATACTTGTATATATAATCATGTGAAAGACGTTTCTACGTCAACAAATGACTTTGACTATTTATATACTTGTATAATGAATTTCGCGTACATAAGCATCCCTTAATTTATATTTATCTAATTACTAAGTCTATTTATACTTTTTTTGATCCGCTAAGTCTATTTATAATATTGTTACTGTTGGGAAACTGAATCCCCAAGACCCAGTAATGACTCGTACAGATTAGACAACAAAAATAAAAACCCTACTGTGGTGGCTTCGGTTATCATGTCGGTAACCGAGCCGCATACATGAACCAGCATCTCAGCGAGACTGGCCGAAGGGCCGAAGAGTGCCAATCTCCCCTGGTCCCTGGTATGGTATCTCGCCCGGGGCTATGCTTCGGTTTCGGTGTTATCCGAGATATTGGATCGAGGCAGTTATGATGGATGGGCCCCTTGTCAGATTCATCATAACAGCAATGATTTGGATCAGGTCATGTGCTCCGTAACCATTTTATTCCCCCACGTCATGAAAGACGTCGCCAGAAGCGGTTACCAGAGCGTGATCTCCACGCGTTGGCTTGAAGGCCAAGTAAACCTAGGTTTATAAATATGAAGGGATGCTCACTATGAGAGGTATGTCATTCTACCCTAATCCTTGACCTAACTCACTCTCCTTACATCTAACTTGATCGTCGGAGGGTTATTAGGGAATATCAGCCCTAGTGATTTGTTGCAGGTCTCGCGGCGGAGCAGGAAGGAGTCCCACGACGTGTGCTGTCTAGGTCTCGATAATTCGAACCCCCACACCTACAAAGCGGAATTGGGGTTTTTACCACAACTCCCTGCAACATGAACGCTGGTTGAACTTGTTATAGCACGCCTTGCTATAAACCACGAATACTGCTCGACCGTACCTTACGATCTTCTATCGTATTCCCTGCACGTCTAGAACACGAACTGAGTGTGGACTCTTTCGTGATCTGTTTGCTCTCTCTAAGTCTGCCTCTATTTCGTGAATAATAGAAAAACGTTCATCTGACCTAGAGAGCATAACGTGTATATATAGGGCTACGATAGGGACCTAAGGAGTAATAAATCTGGGCTCCCAGTGTAAATAAGAAAAATCTAATCCCACCAGGATTCTATTTCTTATTTCACTAATTATAATTCACCCCACTACAGAATTATAATTGCACTCCCGTCTTTATCTCAATTATATTACGAGCTCCATGATATTAAATACTTATTAATCTCCCCACGTTAAGATTACAGATACCCGTTGATTAAAATAAATTACTAACAGTTACTTCACTTTGTGCTAATTTTATGTTCAGCTTGTAATAAGTAAATGAGTGTAGATAAATAAATTTAACAACAATGCTCAAAAACACCTAACATTTTAATAAGCAAAGTTACAAATCTTTTAGCAAATAATCAAAGTTACATGCATTGGAATCGTCTCATCAAGACCAATAATTTGGTGTGATCGAGTGCGTTGTTGAAACTCGTTTGCGATTTGGACAAATGTTCATTGTGTAATATTGTGGGGTTTTTTTTTAATTAGGAATGCAAAAATAACCAATGTGGAGTTAGATGTTATTAACTTTGATTATAAACTAAATGGATAATTAAATACTGGCGTGGTACATTTTAATTATTGGTTTTAATTATTACCATTGCGGATGCTCTTAAGAAATAGCTGTATGATGTTGTGGTAAGCTGCAACCTCTATTTAAGCAAAAAGCAAACGCCATACAATTGCTAGTATTCTATTAAGCACTTTAATAGAACACTCTGTCATCAAGTCATATTTTTTAAGTGTAGGGATGGAGTACTTGCAACGTTTATTGATGAGGTCAATATGGGCATTGGCGATTATGTTGGCGGTAGAAAATGGATGCAATGGGTGTTTGGAAAAAGAAAGAATTGCTCTCTTGCAACTCAAACATTCCATCAACTTCCCAAACCGCATCGATCAGTTGCCATTTTGGGAGGAAGACGATAACGTGGATTGTTGCCATTGGGAACGTGTTGAGTGTAATTCCACTACACATCGAGTTATCAAACTTGGACTTGGTGGTATAATAGGATACTTTCTATCAGATGGTTATTGGCATCTAATTGCCTCTATTCTTCTCCCTTTTGAATCACTCCGAAGCCTAAACTTGTCTCAAAACCAATTGCGTAGTTTTGTCGGAAATGAAGGTATGACTTCTGACATATTTTACATGCTGAAATGAAACTTAACCTCAAAATTCATTTTGTTTTTCTTTTTCCTTTAGTCAATTCCAAAAGCGATTCAACGTATAACTACACATCAATAATCCGTTGTGAAGTTTGTGATGAATTTCATAATAAAATTCTATGCAGCGTAAATTCACAGAATCTGAAATAAACACTGAACCAAATTCTCTCTCCCTCTCCTGAGTTGTTTTTTTGTTTTTTTGGGGGTTGTGGGGGGGGGTGGTTGGGGGGTGTGTGTGGTTGGGTTTAAGTTATCTGAGTTGCTTTCTATATTTTATATCCTCTCAACCACACCGTACCCATAAAACAAACCCATTTCGAAAGCGGTGAAATCCCTTGTTCAAATGATTCGATGGTGTGATGAAACCCTTTGCTGAGAACTTCACAAGATTTTCTGAAGACTGAGAGGTCGAAACCCAAAACAAACAATTAAAGAAAGGAAAAGAAAAATTGGAAGCTCGTGAAGGACACACAAAACTTTGTTTTCTGGCGAAATTCATGAAACTACTAGCAGTAAGGAGTGAGACTTCGTGATCTATCTCAATAACACTCTTCATAATTTGGAAATCGACAACATGAGTTGATTTCTTTTTCGTTCGGGCCCTCACGACATAGGTTCCATTTTCGCAGGGGTTCTTGGGTGGGAAAAAAAACATTTAATTTGGTCATTTTTGTATATAGGGATAATATGATAATTTAAGTGGACATGGGCATTTTAGTCATTTAGATGTATATAATGGTAATATAGTCATTTCAATGAACAAGACTCATGAAATTGGGTTACTGCCATTCAGCCAAAAAAAAATGTAATTGTGTTAATGGGCGGGTTGGGTTATTTGGTTTTAGATAAATGGGTCGGATTGGGTATGGGTACTTAGGCTCATTACTAAGAACATCTCCAGTCCTTACCATTTTCCTTCCCCAAACTTGGGTCCAAATTTGAGCAAAAACTCATGTTGGGTAGGAGCCTCTCCAATGGCAAAATCCTATTTTGATCCAAATTTATTATTTTTAAAATATCCAATGATATTTATGTAAATAAAAGAGAGGAATGGAATGAGTAGCAACAGAATGAGCAATTGGACTACAAGGAAGAAGTCGAACACAACGCCATAGAAGGAACCAAACCTTGAACTGTCAGTGGCTTCATTTCTTCTTCCATGGACTCCCTCACCTCATTTCTTCTTCCTTGGACTCCCTTGCCTAAAAACTCGTCCGCAGCGAATCCGCCTTCCTCTCACCTCCCCCGCCGTTGGAGATCGCCGACATCGAAGAGGCTGCGAAATGCCTCGTGCTTATGCGATTTGGGTGACTTGTTCATGGTGACTCCTCCTCGATTACGAACAACACGTGGGCCCAGAAACGAGGGGTACATCCAATCCCAATCAGCGGCAACGGCCGGAGGGGGGAAGGAGCCGAAGAGATCGCCATACGAGGTGGGGAAGTAGCCGTTGGAAAAATGAGTCAAGCATTTGGTTGTCCTTGATTTGGGCAAAGAAATTGGTAAAATCCAAAATGGGTAAGGGTTTGGATTAAGGATTGGAGAGAGATATTTTTGTGGTTTTTGCTCCATTTTTAAATTTGGGTCTTAAAATGGGTCAAGGCTAGAGATGCTCTAATGGATTCTAAATAGGTCAATGACTCATTAAAGACCCAATCCACTTACAACTTATCCAATTTGGCCCAAACCAGTTCATTTGCCACCCCTAAGGTAAACCAACAAATGACCTCCCATGTGGAGGCCAAAACAAGAAAAATAAGTTGAATCTCAATTCAGAAATGAATTTCCCTATACCCATTTGTTCCTCTTGCAGGTATTGGAACTTCGTCAAATTTACGTTATTTGGAGGAGCTCGATCTTGGCCATAATTATCTAGATAATAGCATTCTACCGTCTTTGAATAAGCTTTCAAACCTGAAGATTCTAAATTTGGCCAGAAACAAATTGAATGGGTCAATTTCTGCTAAAGGTAAGTTTAAAATATATATATATATATATATATCATTTTTGTCGAACGGAAAACCATAAGTCTTGACATAATCTCTTTTTCTTTTTTCCCTTGAAAAATGCTTTAATTGTACATAAATTTTGCTTGTACCGCAGCCGTCCGATATTTGTCCCCCATGCATCAAATGGCTCAAAACACATATTGTGAGACCCAACCTTTATAATAATAAAAAAAAAGAAACGTTAAAAAGAGTTCTTTTATTTTCTTTTATTTGTGTGGGTTTTTAAGTGATTTTCCTAAACTAGAAGGGGGTAGTTGTAAAAAAAGAGAGGTTGTTGTGCTGTGTGTGCACGTGGAAGCATATTGGAGTGCTTGTGTGCATGTGTGTTATATAGTTACCAAACAAAACAAAAAAAGAAGAGAAACAAAGGAGTTGGAAAAAAGAAGAAGAAGAATCGTACTGGAGAAGAAAAAAAAAAAAGAAGAGGAAAGAGGTGTGGAGGGAAGAATCGAGGAAGAGTCCTGATCTTGGTAGGTATTCCTAGTCTCTTTTGCATGTTGACTACTTATCATTTTGGGGTGTTGATATCAGTTAGGTTCAAATCCCATAACTAGGACTTTTCTTTGATATATATATATATATTTCTTCTTGTTCAAATTGTTATTTGTGGCTGGAAGCAAAAGAATTAGATGTTAAGAGTTGATTTTGGTGTCTAAGTTGCTATAAGTTGGTTCGTGTAAGAATTTTCTGTCGAAAATTGTACCTATCATGCTAGTATGTGCTGGGAATAGTTTTTGGGTGCTAAAATCGTGATAATCGGTGCTGGAAGTTTATAATAGTTGCTGGAAATTCGAGTTATGTGCTGAAAAATGAATTTTAGGTTGCTGAAAATTGGGTTTGGAACTGCCGAAAACTGGGTTTGGAAATCCTGTGGCAATTTGTTGAATTTGGACCATGTAGGTGTTCAAGAAAGGAAACTAGGCTTGGTACGTGGAGCAGAGAACATGGGTTCTCTTGTGATTGCCAAAAGGGAATTTTATCATGTGTGGCAAGTGTACAAAATGTATATTGTTATATTAAGTTGTGTGTTGCCTAATTTGGTGGTTTTTGGACATGCAATTGATTTGTTTTTTTTTTCTATTCTTAAGTGTGCTGAAAATTATCTTGGGCCTTGTTTGGAAGGAACATGATGCTAGAGTAATGGTTGCAATCTTTTCATTTTTATGAGTATATCAATAATAATACTCACGTGTATGGATTTATGTGTTACTCGTCAGGTTCGGAAGCGGCGACGAGTACCGTGGCTCCGCGTAGGGAGTGAGCTTGTGTTGGTACCTTTTGGTTGGACCTCAAGGTGGGTGTTCTTATTTTTAATAGCGGAAGATGAGACACGGTGTAGAATTATTTTTTTCGTATTGAAATGGTTAACATTTGACATGAGCTCCTAAGCGAGAATATGAACATAGCCTTAGTGGCGTTATAATATGGCCTTAGTGGCGTTATTAAATATTGCCTTAGTGGCGTGACAACTATTGCCTTAGTGGCGTAAAGAATATTGCCTTAGTGGCGTAACAACTATTGCCTTAGTGGCGTAAAGAGTATTGCCTTAGTGGCGTAGATATGGAAATTGCCTTAGTGGCGTTATGAGTATTACGTAATGGAACGTTATTGTGGAGCCGTATAATCTTGTTTAAATCGTTTGACAGCACTTGTCTTATTTGCTTCTCTTATTACGGATAAGAACATTCACTGAGCGTGTTGATAGCTCACACCCCCACAGTGATTTCTTTTCAGGTGCGTGATGGCACGCGGGTCCACTGCAGAGTCTAGACGGGAGTGATGTATATAGTAGTCTAGCTTTTTGACTCTTTTGATTATGTGCCTATTTTTGGAGCTTGTATATGTTGTAAATACCTGTGGGCACGTCTTGTATGACAGTTAATTCCGTATATATGCAAGTTAAGTTTTTTTGTATGAGTTGGACACCTGGCTGGTGTTTTTATTTACTGTTTGAGCAGGGCCAAGGTGTGGGTCCATCCCATTCGGAAAATAATTTAGCTTGGTGTTTCCGGGATGGGGTGTGACACATATGTATCTAGATATGTGTCCAAACATATTTGTCCGTAGTGCTCCTAGCTCTTTTTTTCTTGATTCATAATTTTCTGCATGTTGTCCTTCACGTTTTGGTCGGTGAATTCCAAGAAACCAGACCTTATGCATGTTGTCCTATTATGACCCTGTTTGCTAGCACTTTATAATCTAACTTATTTAGTTTATTTGCTTAAAAAAAGGTTAATGAAGGGTGTTTATTATCAATTATGAATAATTACTTATTTGGCGTAATTTTCTAGCATATTTGACCCCAAAAAACTAGCTAGATTATTTTAAACTTCAATTTGAAGTTTTTCTTGCTTATTTTAAGTTAGAATATGACTAAACAAAAAAATCCAAAAGTGAATAAGTTATTTTTATTTCCTCTCTAATATTCCCTATAGGATTATCCGTTGTTTACCTTATCCCCTTCCCAATATTCCCTACAATTTTTCGACCACTAACAAACGAGCCGTTAAAGTTAAACCAATAAATGACCGCCCATGCGGAGGCCAAAACAAGGAAAAAAAGAAGAAGTTGAATCTCGATCAATTCCAAAATCAATTTCCCTATACCCATTTGTTTCTCTTGCAGGTATTGGAATATTGGTGGATTTGGGTAATTTGGAGGAGCTTGATCTTGGCTATAATTATCTTGATAATAGCAAATTCTACCGTTTTTGAATAAACTTTCAAACTTGAAGTTTCTAGATTTGGCCACAAACGCATTGAATGGGTCAATTTTTGCTAAATGTATGTTTGAAATATATACATCAATTTTGTCAAACGGAAAACCATAAGTCAGAACACAATCTCTTTTTCTTTTTTTCCCTGAAAAATATGCTCTGCACAAAAATTCGAACGCAAATGTAACCGCAGCCGTCCGATATTTGTCTCCCATGCATCAAATTGCTCGAAACACACATGTATATGGATATGTGTCCAAACATATTTGTCCGTAGTACTGCTTTTTTTTTCTTGATTCATAATTTTTTGCCTGTTGTCCCTTTTTCATGTGTTTCGTGGTTTGTTTCTTATTTCTTTACCACAGAATTTGGTAGCTTGAACAACTTGAAGGAGCTGGATTTGAGCTCAAACCAGGTTGTCAATATCATAACGGTCAATGGTATGGAACTGAAATGTTAACAAGACTACTTTTCTCTATCAATCTCTGTGTTGATGGACATCCCGAATAGCAGTATGATCTTAATTAATGTTTGTGCAAGAAATAGAATATCTGTGGCGAAACATTCTGTCAACCTCAGTAACACTATTTGGTCATTTTGATAGACATCCCGAATAGCAGTGTGATCTTACTGTTTTGCGCAGGTCCACGAGAAGAATCAGGAATATTGAACAAGTTAGAGGTCCTTTATCTGAGTTCTAACAACCTCAGTAACACTATTTGGTCATTTTTGGGCGAGCTTTCATCGATCAAGGCACTGGATTTGAGTGATAATTATGGATTGCATGGAGATGTTCACAGTAAGGGCACCTCTTATATGAAATTTCCTTATAATATTATTCGCACCTTCGTCTCCCTTTTTTCACAAATTTCTTCCATGCTAATTTTGTTCAGAACAGAAAATTGTTATTCTACTCCCCTTCTCCAAAAAGAACAATAGAAAAAAGAAGCAGATGATTCTGTATGTACTTTTTCTGTTAAATATCAAGCTTATCTTTTATATGTACGTGTTCCATGTGTTTTACGGGCTGTGTGAGTTGAAGACTCTCCGGGAGCTCGACATTGCAGGAACTGGTTTTGGGGGCACCTTACCATGGTGCATGGTGAACTTAACATTCCTTCGGGTACTAGATATCAGTTCTAATTGGTTTACTGGAAATATTGCTCGGTCTCCTCTTATCAATATGACATCCCTCGAGTACCTTGTAATTTCAGATAATGACTTTGAAATTCCAATCTCATTCAAGTCATTTTTTAACCACTCCAAACTTAAGTTCATTGAGAGCTTGAATAACAAGTTGTTGGCAGACGAGAACTTTCTTATCACATCCCCAGCTTTCCAACTACTCGTTCTTCGTTTGTCAAATTTTGAACATGGAACACTCATCAAATCATTTCCCCACTTTCTCTACCATCAACATGATCTTAGAATTGTTAAGCTCTCTCAAATCGGTGTCGGTGAGAATTTTCCAAATTGGTTGTTGGACAACAATGCAAGGATGGAAACACTTATTCTATCTCACAATTCATTGGGTGGCCCATTACTATTGCCTTCGCATCCTATGAGAAATCTTTTAGTATTGGATATCTCTAAAAATCATTTGGAGGGATTGATTCCTTACAAAATAGCCATTTCGTTCCCGAGTTTAGACCTCTTGAACATGTCTATAAACAACTTTAAAGGCAACATTCCCTCTTCGTTCGGGGACATGACTGCTTTGTCTAAGCTAGACTTATCCAATAACATACTATCTGGTGAAATACCGGTGCATGTGGCCATAGGTTGGCGCAACTTATTTTTCTTGAAACTATCAAATAACTCCTTGAAAGGCCCAATACTCCCCCATCAAAACAATCTGACTCGCTTGGGTGTGTTAATTTCTGACAACAATGGCTTCACAGAAATTCCTCCTAACTTGTCTAAGAGCCCTTTGTTTGTGTTAAATGTCAGTGCTAATCAATTGGTTGGAAAGATCCCAGGGTTGATTTGGAATATGTCGTTACTGGTTTTAACCATGGCTGATAATCATCTTGAAGGTCCTATTCCAATTGAATTTTGTCAACTCAAACACCTCAAGGCATTAGATCTTTCAGAAAATAATATCACTGGGGCTGTACCATCCTGCTTCAATTCATCAGATCTCAGAAGTATTCGGTTGTCCAAGAATAGGCTACATGGACCTTTTCCAATGGCCTTTCATTATTACACCTATTTAAGGGTTCTTGATCTCTCTCATAACCAATTCAGAGGTAATATTCCAACTTGGATAGGCAATCTTTCTGCGCTTACGGTTCTTTTCTTGCAACATAATTACTTCTAAGGCAATATCCCAAAGGAATTGTGCCACCTGTCTCGGTTAAACTTGATTAATCTTTCTTTCAATAATCTTTCTGGCAACATTCCTGCTTGTGTTAGTAAAATTGCTTTCGATGGAATGGGACCTAATGTGGACATCCAATCAAGAATTTCCCGATTTCAATCCAAATTAGGGTTACCTGGTCTGAGGATGGTGTTGTCGAACCGAAGAGAAAGTCGAGATAAGAGTTCGGCTGGACTCAAAAATCTAGAAACGATAGACTTTGAAACAAAAGGAATGTCCTTATCCTACAAGGGAATTGTTCTATACCATTTCTCAGGTATCAATCTCTCCCACAACAGATTGACCGGCCCGATTCCACCTCAGATTGGAAACCTTAGCCATATCAAAACGTTGAACTTGTCCCACAATAACTTCATCGGTACAATCCCTGTGACATTTTCAAACTTGAAAAGCATAGAAAGCTTGGATCTGTCCTACAACCACCTCAATGGGAAAATCACTTCTCAGCTTACAGAGCTATACTCCTTGGCTGTTTTCAACCTGTCCTACAATAACTTGAGTGGAAGGATGCCTCCAACAGTAAAGCAGTTTGCTACTTTTGACTCGAGTAGCTATGTCGGAAATCCACTTCTTTGCGGAGAACCATTGCCAAGGAAGTGCAGTGCAACTGATCAACCTCCATCGACTCTAAGAGCCGCTGTCAATGATACTGAAGAAGATTCTAGTTTCATGGACATGGATGTGTTCTATATGAGCTTTGCAGGGTCTTACGTAACTGTGGTCTTGGCAATCGTGGTGATTTTGTTGATAAATCCGTATTGGCGAAGGGCATGATTTCATCTTGTTGAGGTTTTCATCACTTCCCGCTATTATTTCGTGGTGGACAATCTCACGGGGCGCAGGCGTGGTTTTCTTTTGAAATAAGCCGCCACCTCTCTCTCTCTCAGCATGTGATGTGGTTAATGTATTCCACACAGTTTCATTTGGATTGTGGTTCATTTGGATAATTGGATTGTGGTTTGTATCTTAGACGGAATGCCTTGTAACTATATATCATTTTAGCTTTGTGATGTATTTGACTTCGCGTTGTTCTCGAGTTTTCTTTTCGACGGGTTATTCAAGGTGCAAAAGTTTGGTTTTATACTCTTTATTGGGAATTTTTTTCTTCCTCAATGTCACCTTGCAATTTGAATGAACATTACCTGTTTTTGACAAAAGCCCTTAATGAAACAATTGATGCGAAAATTCAAAAATAAATAAAGAAAAGAATGGGAGCAACAAACTTGGATATCATAGCTTTCTCACTTGAATGAACTCCAATTGTTTGACAAAATTGTTCTTTTGTGGCTGCTTTGAAGAGTTTTAGCAACAATGGAAAGAAAAATATTTATTGTGAATTAATCAGGGCACAAGCAACATTTCCTCGCTTGTGAGTGCATGGCCTAACATTTTATCTTGGAATGCAGTCTTCTTCTTTGTTTGGATTCTCTCGATTGTTGGGGTTGCCCTTTACGTATGAAATTTATTTGTCGCAAAATGCCTATTCTATGTGGAGAAAATTCTGGAGATGTCTTACAGCAAGTATAAATAGAGGTGCTGATTGTGCAGAAAAAGTACCACGAAATCATTCCAAAAAGATCCCAAAAATCAGTTTGTATGTGCAGGAGCAGCAGCACTGCAAGTCCAAAAAAAAATCATTGTAATCCCAAAGCTGGATATTGAATAAAATCCTTGCAATTCTAGATTTTCTACTTAGCATCAAAGTCTATTCTCATCTTTTTATTCTTCCATCACATCTTTCGCTCATTCTCATCCACTCACACTTCCGCTGTCCCCAACAGGATGCTGACCTAGTGGTTCATGACGTACAAGTGATTTGGGGTGTCAAGAGGTCCAATGTTCGAGTTATGTATCGACGTCTTCTAGAACTTTGTCCTCCTGCAAAGCTCAGCTGGTGGTACTGTGTTCCATGAGCCCTTGGTTGGGCGGTAGAAGCTATGGCTCTTAGGTTCCCGTCGGGGTGCGCAGTGGGTCTCGAATCCCTAATGACCAAGCTCAATGGAGGGTTGCTATGTCTAGTCACCCCCTCCTCTGCCCTTTTTGCCTAGAAAAAAAGTGACTCGGGGTCTCGGAAATTTGAATGCAGCAAACTAAAGAAATCAAAAGTCCAAACCTACAATAACAACAGGTTTATCAGTCATTGTCTAGCATGCTAAAAGCTCTTGTAAAATGCCCTTTATGTAATTATGTGCAGAAACAGTTTTTTCCAGACAAATACAAGAAAGAAAGACACGCCCACAGATTCAAAATTATTTTACAAGAGTGAACCCCTCAGTTACAAAAAGACCAAAAATAACAATACAATTCAAAAATTCTTCTCATGTACGAGAACCACAACTGAAAACTAAAATTGGTTTCTCTATCAGACACAAAAAAGCGATCCTGCTACATAACCTATGATGAACTCGTGATTTTTTGTTGACACTTCATCCCACTTTGACATGCTTCTTCAACTGCATCTTTCCAGGCTGACGGGCAAACAAATTCCAAATTAGATATGGAAGGAAACCATCAAGTGATTCTATCAGACATATGTGATTCCCGGTATGTAGTACTATAGCTACTTTAAGACATGAACTAGTGATGGATACCAAATGGGAAGAATGCATCACTAGCCAAAGCTGCTCCCTTGACTTTGTCTCCTGCTTTCCTTAAAGCAATCCTCAAACTCTCCAAGCGATTCAGTTGTCTACTTCCCATACCCAACATACAGTTTTCCTGCACAGTTATGACCACTGTAAAATGCTCTTGGGCCTCAAGTTCCACATGGAACAGTGTTCTATAATGCGGAGTCAAGAAAAGTGCTAACCTTAGCAATTACAATGGTGTTGCTCTTGACGTGCTTCACGCATAGCCATACAAATTTCGCATCAGAAACCTCATTCTCTTGTGGAGTCTTCTCAGAAACTAATTTAAATTCTATATCTTCTGGTGTTAAATCATCTGAATCCTGAGCTAGCCAACAGCCACCAACTTCTCTCAGAGAAAGCTTTCCTTTCTTATTCTTGCTTGCCTCAAGGATTCTCAAAGTTTTGACTTTCCGCGGAGGATCTCAAGACCCTTTTTCGAATACTTAGGTGCAACTACAATCTCATAGAACATTTGCGTTTCACCGTCTGTCGAACTTCTAAACTCTCGTATTTCCCTTGCAAGATCCTTCAAATATCGCAAAAGGGATATTAGTTTATTTTCGAGAAAAGGAATCCATGATAAAAGAGTAAACCATTAATTGTAGAAACGGACGGTTTAGATGCACACTACAGGTCCCCCGGTCCTCTTACGTACCTTATCTACTCTCAATGGCAGTCCCTCTCTACTTCTTCCTCCATCAAAGTACTTTTAACACTAGCCATCCACTCCCCTGGTCTTTATTCCCAACAGCATGTTCTTTAGTACTTTTACCATTAATCCTTCAAGACAACATTAAATGAAC
>BPLS01024369.1:0-12763 GCA_019656275.1 Rhododendron kiyosumense | reverse complement strand
ATGAATTACCTAACCAAGGATATGATCGAGCAAATAGATGCAATTACAATGGAGAAATTCCGCCGGATCAATCTTTGGGGAGAAAATTGAATGCAGTAATGATATTGATTCCTCACTTTATCCTATGTTGTTTTGCAGCTAGCTGCCACCACTCCTATTTGTTTGCCATTTGCGGCCAGCTAACTTGCTTGGCAGCTGACCTTATTGAATGCAGTAATGATATTGATTATATTCCTCACTTTATATCCTATGTTGTTTCGCAGCTAGCTGCCACCACTCCTGTTTGTTTGCCATTTTGCGGCCAGCTTGCTCATTTGGCGGCTGACCTTGTTGTTGGTGAGGCTGAGTGCAGTTGGATACGTACTAGTTGGTTCACGAGACTCATGTACCGGCCATGGAGATCATGAGCTACCACACTATGTGACTTTCAAATTTCATGAGTATGAGAGTTTGACTAGTACAAGTAATCCTATTGAAGTAGTAATTGTTTGGATGGATTACTAGCAATCTTGTTACATGGTTGCTTAATTTTTCCTTTTTATGGTACATGCACTCAGGTGTTCAGGTCAGTTACGCACATGCCGGCTAGTTTTAAGAATCAATCTCACTTTCACTAGCAGGAGCCCAATTAAAGTTGGCGTAGAGCCCTGTATGGACCATCCTCAAATGGTTCAATTCCATATTTAAACTCTATCGTTTGATGAAATATTCAAATTCATTCCGCTTTTTGTTAAATAACAAATCAATTTTTTGGGGCTTTAATATAATTTCGCGTTGTCAACTACTCCTGAATAACTAGAAATAACCCAGGGATTTCTGTTAATTAGATGATGGCCCATTGTTAATTAGATGATGGCCCATTGAGATGAGAAGTTACAACAGAGATTGGACTTATCCACAGTGTCTTTTAAATTGAGGGGTTTTAGAACAAACAAAATGACAACAAAGAAGCAGACGCTGGCATCACTCCATTCCTTGTTACGGCAACCTAGCTAAATGTCACATTAGGCTAATTTAACTGACCATTTAAGGGCCCAGATCGACACAACCAATGGAACAAACACAGTACTAGAAACATAACAGCAGTTTTGGTGGGCGTCGGCGCAGGTCATCGAATTCAACGTCTAGTGGTCTTGATCACGTCTAATTTGTTTGGATTTTTGGTGGTGGCTGTTCACGTCTAATTCAACGTCTAGTGGTTAGCGGTTTGGGGCTGTGTAGTGTGGTGGCTTTGTTTTGGTTGGGCTAGGGTTAGGTTTGGCTCCATTTGTACTATGCTTGGCCCATTGTCGGAGCTTTTTCTATGATTTAGGCATTTTAGGCCTTTTTGTACTTAATTTTTACAGGAAATTACCGGCCGGCCCTGTTTTTTAGTTGGGGCTCCTTCCGAACCCCCTTTTGTAATTTGTATTCCGTGCAACCCCTTTCTAGGGGTTGTTTTACAATTTTAACCCTTTTCCTATTGTTTTAATTGTTTGCGTCTTTTCCTTCGTTTATAACTCGATCAGCGCATGAGTCGATCACTTACGAGGACGGCTGGCAATGAGGAGAGAGGATTGCAGGATTGCAGCGAGAGGAGTTGATCGAAGGTGATTGTAACGGTGATCAAACAGAATATTTTACAGTCGCAAGCAATGGTGAGTAAATTATAATAATTGATATGCTGAATCAGTAAATTGTAAGCAATGGTGATTGTTTTTTTGATTATTTGGCCTTCTCGTTAGTATTTCCACAAGGCGCATATAAAGGAACCAAGTTCCAAAATGTGGCTTACACTTTGCCACTTCAGGACGAAAATGCCCCTGACTTTGTACACTTGGGGGTTGAATTTGATTCTTTTTGGTTTTGGGCATTTAGGTAATTTTGCGCTTAAAAGTGGTGGGCCGTGGCTACTATTTGGGTTATTTACAGATTACTTTAACGGGTTTTCGGACTTTCGATGTTTTCCCTCTGTGTCCCGATTTTTATACACTATTTTGTCCATTAATGGGATTGGGCTTGAGGGCTTTTCGGTAAAATCACATTGTCATTATACTGTGGATACGGGAATTGTGGCTGGAATTCAGCAGGTGTGTCTCCCCAGGTTCAGTTTCGTCCAATGTGGGCTACGGTCCAGTTCGGTCAAGTTGGGCATTTTTTGGCCTTTCGGACCCACAATAATGATCGGAACCGTTCATCTTTTAGAGCTCGTTGAGAACATCAAACTAACAAAAAATCATATTCATCGAATACCATTTGCTATAATTTTGAAATGAATTCAACCTGAAAAAAAAGGTGCACAACAATAAATTACAACTCATTTGGCACATTTACCTTATGCTTAATGCAATTAAAAATCTTAGCAAATGGTATCGGATCAATATGATTTTTTACGTGAACAATGTTCTCGACGAGTTCTAAAAGTTGAACGATTTTGATTATTGTTTTGGACCCGGAAAAGGCCCGCAAATGTCAAACTGGACCGGACTGAACCGTAGCCCACATTGGATGGGAACTGAACCCTCCAATTCAATCAGTGAGTGTTCTTCCTCTCTTTTTTTTTTGTTGATCATTAGTGTTCTTCCTCTTTTGGTATTCAATTCCCCGCCCCACCATCGCCTCGGCAACAAACGAACAAGCAGATGTCCCAATCCAAACAATGGCCGATCAGATTGCGAGAGGAGAAGATTTCGAGAGGAAAGCCGAGAATGGGTCTCTTCGGCTCCAATTCTAGGTACAAATCTTCCGTTTTGCATATCCTTATGCATTTGAAGTTATTTAACCTGATTTAGTGGTCAATTTCAGATTTTTTTTAAAATTTGGCTTGTAGCAAAACCTTTGATTTTAGTTCAGTTTTGGAAATGGGTTCTGTACTTCTGTCAAAAATTGCATCTTTTTTTTTTCTTTTTTGGTAGAGGTACCTTTATCGAAAATTGCATCTTGATTGACAACACATCTTCATTTTGAAAATTCTTCTGCAATTGATGTTGTTTAACTTGATTTAGCGGCCAATTGTTGTTCTTTTGGGGTGTGGAGTCAGTTTATTAAGTTTGATTATGGTCAGTTTTGAAAATGGGGTTGTCTTGAAAATTACTAATTGGTGTGACACCAAATTGTGTGTGTGTGTGTGTGTGTGTGTGTTTGTTATTCAACTTTATTTAAGGGTCAATTCTGAGGTTTTCCTCGAGTTTAAACTTAGTTCAATTCTAGAAATGGGTCATGTTGAAAACAGCAAATTGGCGTGACAGCACATCTATATTTTTTGCCAAATTGTATTCAGGCAATGTTGTTTAACCTAATTTAGGGGTCAATTTGAGGTTTTTAAAGGTTTTCTTTGAGCTTTTATTTTGTTTAGGTTTGGAAATTGGTCATGTTCATAATGGCAAATTGCTCCGATAGCACATATTGTTTATGCATTCGAAGTTATTTAACTTGATATAAGGGTTAGTTTCACGGTTCTGGAGGCTTTTATGTAGAAAAGTTTAGTCTTGCTTTGTGCACTTGTGGATAGACAATCAGCCTCTTGCTATTTTTGCTATCATGGAACTGGGGATTTGCATTTTTGTAATGTGACATGTGATAATTGATTCACTTTCTTGGGGATTTTAGTAACCAAATGCAATCGAGCAGAGATTGTTCTATCGCTACTACGCGAGAGGAAAGAAGGTTTGGATATTGTTTTAGGCGATGTCCACATGCCTGACATGGATGGATTCAAACTCCTTGAGGACGTTGGGCTGGAGATGGACCTTCCTATTATCAGTAAGCCTCTTGTTTCAGTTAGTTCAGGCTGTCTTTGTTGACATTTAAAGTCGTAATAGTTTTACTTCGCCATGTTTGATTTGTTGGACTAGCAGTGAGGGGATACCATATCCCAAAGATGAGAAATTCCACCAGATTTCTTGGCCTCCCAATGGAATGGCCATGCACCTAAATGTGCGAAGGATACCACTGTCCGTCCCGTCATTCTTTTAGAGAATGAGAAAAGAATAAGCATTACAAGTGAACATCATTCCAGCTTCACTGCAATGTACCAAACACTGACTATTAGTGAAGGGATTAGCAATACCACACCCAAGGTATTGTGTATCACATTTCTTGTGGTATTGGTAATCCAAGGGATACAAATTCTCTCCACCAATCTTTGCAATGAAATGCTAGAAATACGCTCCCACTGGATTTGTAATCCAATCCCATGTCTAATCCAGTCAATGAAACATGCCTTTTATGTTTGAGTATTCTGAGATCTATTTTGTTGCTTTTACAGTGATGTCAGGATAGTACGAACGTTGTAATGAAAGGCGTCACTCATGGTGGTTGTGATTATTTTATCAAACCAGTTCGCATTGAGGCACTAAGGAACATATGGCAGCATGTAGTTTGGAAGAGGAAAGATGTGTGGAAGGATTTTGAGCAATCAGATGTCATAGAAGATGGTGAATGAAAAAAAAAAAGCCATAAGAAGATGCAGATTTCTCGTCGTTAGCAAATGAAGGAAATTGTAGAAACTCAAAGAGGCAGAAGGAGGAGGAGGATGTAAAAGAAGAGGTCCATAGGAATGATATGTTTACACTAAAGAAGCCACGGGTGGTTTGGTCAGTTGACCTTCATCAACAGTTTGTGGCAGTGGTAAATCAACTCGGCATTGACAGCACGAGCCTTACCCCATTTATTTCATTTTTATTATCTTAGCCTTAAAAAAAATCCAATGCGTTTGTTGTGCTAATTGTACCTTTTGGGTTGAAAAATAACAATTGATGGTATTTCGCAACGTATGGGGTCTGATAGTTTCATGTAAGAGCGGTTGTACCAAATGCATTTCTGTATGTTTCCTCTAGAAAAATTCAATTACACAAGGCGATGGACGCCTGTAAGGATTGTGAAATTCTATCTAATGAACGCCTGTATAAAAAATAATCAACCTACATTTCGCAGCAAGCGTCGCCATATTCCAATCCTCAAAGCAACATCACTTCGAACATTTTTAGTGAGCACGTGATTCGTGCGGAGCACGTCGCGCGACACTAGTAAGGGAAAGAAGAATGAGATTTGGTTAACGGTGTTAATTTAAGCTAGAATGAGTTTTTGTTAATAGTCGGTGTGAGTTTTGGTTTGACGTTAAGCTGGATTATTTGATGTTCTCGTTATGGTCTTGTGAATTGTGTGTTATAGGGGATGGTAGTTGTGTATTATGTATTATCAGTTACCGTTGGTGTGAATTTAAGCCAGAATAAGTAAACAGTTGGTGCAAGTTATGGATAATAGGTGATGTGAATTGTTCGTTATAGTATTGTGAATTGTGTTATAGGCTAGTTTGTAGTATGTTTTAACATTTCCCGTTTGGTGTGAATTGTGTCATGCAGTTGGTGTGAATTGTTGTTTTAATTTTGGATTGTGTGTTATGGTGGGGAGTATGTGCATGGGAGGGGGTGTGAATTGTTATTTTTGGTTTGTGAATTGTGTAGTTTTTGTGATTTATGAGTTTCATGTGTTCATTTTTTTTCAACTTATAACATCACATTTTCAACTTATAAAAATCTAGATATTGTGTAGAAAATAATTTTGTAAAAACTTTGATTAAAAAAAATAGTTTTCGAGAAAAAGTTAAAAAAAAAAAAGTTTTTGAAAAAAAAAAGAACATTTTTTGAAAGAAAAAAGTTTAATAAAAAAACTGTTTTTGAAATAAACTATTTTTTTGGAAAAAAAAACTGTTTTTGCAAAAAAATAAAAACTGTTTTTATAAGTATTTTTCTTAAAAACATGTTGAAAATAGAGAATGTGTTTGTGTAATAATTGTGTACTTAATTGAAGAAATATAGTAACAACTAAATTTGATTATTCGCAAAAGATTGCTAGTTTTAATTATCCAATAGTCAAAATTTGATGAGTTGCTAAGAGGTTGCTAAGTTTGGTTATTCTAATATGACATCTTTTTTTAATAAATGTTGCTAATCTCAGCAATATTTTGATTTTGATTATGCCACTGTGAATGCTCTAACAATCTTTTATCAATAATCAAATTTGGCGAATCTCATATATTCTCAATCAAATGCATTCATCTTTACACAAAAATCTTCCCTCTCCTTTCAACAATGTTTCAATAAAATATTTTAGTAAAAGACTGTGTTTTTTTTTGGACCGAAATTATGAGTCATCCAGTTTAGAGCAAGTGCACCAATAAATAGGTAAATTGCCTATTCATAGTTTTTGTATTTTACCTATTTACTTTTTGTATTGCCTCTACAGCAATACTCTATATTTGCTCTCTATTTTATTATAATAATATTTTATCATCTTAAATGAGGAGAGAGATGAGTTATGGAGTAACTTTTTAGAGAGAGAGGGGATAAACCACCGATAAAGTGGGTGTTGACATTAAAATAGTAATAGTTTATGCTTTTGCTATGCTATAATTAAAATTTAGTCTTACAGCTGCCACCACTCCTATTTGTTCAACATTTGCGGCCAGCTTGCTTGACCATTGTGGTTTTGTTTATTGATCTCAAGCTAAACGAGTTGAGTATTAGCTTGACAAAGCTCGGTTTGAATTTAATGTTAAAAAACATTCAAGCTTAATTTGTTTAAGTTACAAAACCGATTGCATGTGAACAAGTTTTTAAAGAGCAAACACGACCTCAAACTCGAGTTGTTTGGTTTGTATAATGCTTAAGCTGTACACCCACCATCAAGGCTGCACTCCGAATTAAACTCAACCCCCATGCATGCATGTGCCTATTGTGGGTGAAAGTTCCCTCTGTAGGAACATGCTTGATGGCAAGTTTATTTTATTGGGTGGTGGGAAATGGGAATTCAATAACATGGAATAATGGAGAGATATTACATACAACGCTACTTTTATTGAATCATAAATTCAAGCATAAAACAAATACAATATGCTCAGGTCATCTCCAATTATGGAGTTAAAAAATGTGTTGCTATATGGCACAAAAGCGTAAAAAGTGGGGCTCCATTATGTGAGTTAAATTGTGATTAATTGGTCTACATGTTTACGTTACAATAATATAACTAGCATTGCATTAAATTAAATAACTCAACTAAAAGTAGGTTCTATGATTGTACTTAAACTTTTTTGAGAAAGAATAGAAAGAGAAGTGCATGTCCTTTACTTTACACGTTCTTCATATTTAAGGAATGGGGCCCGATTAATTGTAATTTTCGCACCCTTCACAGTTATGTTCTGACTTAGAGTAATTTTTTGGACTTTTTGCACACTTTAACTAAAAGCTAATTACATTATGGGAGACAAACAAAACATTAACATCAATTAGCTGACCTAATTTTTGAACTAATATGCCCATTAGTTCTCTTACTGGAGATGGCCTCACAAACACAACTCTCTCTTCTCTCTGACTTCTCACGTCACTCTCTCTCTCTCTCTCTAATATAATTCTCATGCACACTGATACAATACTGATGCACACTACTTCACAACCAACTTATATCCTGACAAACTACTTAATGGCTACACAACCACACAAATAAATGCACTGCAAGTACAATTCAAAAAGACCTATATATCTGGCTTGGCCTTATCCTCAGCTCCCTCTTTACTCTAGCTTGGCCTTATTCAAAGACCTATCTGGCTTGGCCTTATCCTCATCTCCCTCTCTAATATAATTCCCATGCACGCTGATACAATACCGATGCACACTACTTCACAACCAATTTATATCCACTTGACAAACTACTTAATGACTACAACCACACAAATAAATGCACTGCAAGTACAATTCAAAGACCTATCTAGCTTATCCACTTTGTCACTCAACAACAGAACACATAGGCCCACATCACATGTGCAAGATTAACTTTTAACATATTTTGTAGGGATTGATAATGAGGTGGGATACGTGTTGGAATTGATGTTGATCAGTGTAATTTTTAATGAGGAAATGAATAATTCTTTTATGTTTGTTTTGCACAGGATTAGTCCATAGAATTATTATTAACCTGTTTGTTTTGCCTTATAGAGGGAGATTGGATTAAAACTTAATGTTCTCACTTTAATTTTTTAAGAGAAAAACATGACACTTTTCTAGTGTTTGATTAACATAAAAGTTGTAGAAAGTGCTAAAAACTAAATTTTCTTTAACAACTCATTAAAGCATGGTTAACATATCTTTCACTTTAACTTCTTGCTAAAAACATATGGAAACTTTATTTTCTTGTGAGAGATTACCACCTATGATGACACCTGCCCTGTAAGCCTACAACTGTTTTCCATTACTACTATGATCGATATGTAAGTTAAGGGTGAGTTGGCATTTTAATTCTTACGACATTTTTACAAAATTTTCATTTTAATTAAACACATAGAAGAAATAAATTTTCTTTTCACTTTCTCTTCTTTTATTTCATTTTCTCTCACTTTCACTTTCTAGCATATGTAAATTTCTTTCTAAACAAATGGACCCTCAAGGAATTGGATGTGTTTCAATCCTTGGGCAACTATATTTTTTGTAACCCCTCGATGCATGGTAGTAAAAAATTTGGAAAAAAAGAGCTTCAGACCTAAACAATAAAGGGAGAATTTGCTACAATATATATACTAGGGTTTGCTCGTGTCTGAAGACATTACACAACATGTTTTGAATGAAGTGCTAGAGTTCATTTTGAGAGGTTGTTCAGATGTTGTCCCACCCTCTTTTCATCTCCAAAGGTTTGGAGGGCTAAGAGGCGTTTTAGGAGGGCTAAGAGGGTACTCTATCTTTTTGCTGCTGGGGGTGTTTCATTTGCTGGTATATTTGGAATTTTCTTTCTGATGAGTTTCACATGATGTTGAGGGGTTTCTGATTGGTGTTGCTGAATCCTCATGAAGTTTGGTTAGGATAGATTCTTCCTATTTCTTCCTATCTCGAATGGTGCTTGTGCTACTGATGCCAATTGGATTTTGCTGCTGTATTCCTTTTGGATGTGAACCCATTTGTGCTCCTTGAAGACATTTGAGACATTTGCTGCTGTATTTGGATACGGTTTGGCTTTGAGTATGGCTTTCGGATGCATCCACTAATTATCCTAATGGTTTCTTTCAATCTATTGTTAGATGTATTTTTTCTTTTCTTAAGGCCTTCTCTACGATTCAAGTTTTCCTTGTATCTAGAGCTTAGTCTTCTCAATGTACCCTTTGTCTAGTTAATAAAATTCTATTGCTGATAAAAAAAAGAGAGTCCTTGTTTATTTTTGAAAGATCTATCAGTGCATTTATCTTTCAATTGTACAGTTTTTTCAATCTTTATCTTTAACAAATGGAAATTTCCTTAAAAGTGTGCATGGTCAGAGTCCAAATTTTAAAAACTTCTAATATGAGTTTGCAAATATAGTGTCTCGTGTTTGTAATTTGTAATTCATACATGATTAAATGACATAAAGCTTTATTTGGTTTTAAAAAATTAAAATATTAACTTTTTTTTTTAAACGAGCAAACCTTGTTTTTTTTTTTTTTTTTTGGTAGCCAACACTGAAAGAACAGTTGATAAATAACCCATTCAATCAAACTTTATTAAATTCGAAAAAAGGAAAATGATTTTGGCACTTCACTTTTTTATGACGGCATTCTAAAATTTGTCTTTTAGTAAGTCTTGCTAGGTATAATTTTTACATTAAAAGATAAGTTTTGGAGTGCTATTATAAAAAAATGGAGTGCCAAAATCATTTGGCGATGTCGAACTATGCTCTCAAAATCTACTAGAATTGGAGAGAATTGTGATGAACTTTATTCTTGTGTATTGGGCCAAACCAGGATGCGAAATTGGGCCTAACAGGCTGAGCGTCTGAACGAGCCTTACATGTCGGGCCGACAAAGAGCCTGTTGTGTCCAACCCAAACGCCCAATCCGAGTGAGAGAGATAATTAAATTAGCACATTGGAGAAATTGAACTCCTAATTAACCTCCTTAAATACTCCTAGTGCATCTTTTGATGTTGTTGGGCCAAAGAACCGGAGTTTCAATTCTGGTACGTGATCATGAACATAATTGTTGCGATCGAGATGTCATGCATTGTCACACCTCAAAAATGAGAAGTGACCGGCCGTGAACCATGAGGCTAATCCATGGAACACGCAGCCTAAATAAATCAAAGTAACCGGAAATCAAATGATCGCTTTTTTGTTATTAATCAAATCAAAAGCTAAATGTGCACTACAACAAATTCTAGATCTGGCTACCAAATTTTTTGTCACTACATATTAGTTTTTTGTCGCAACATAGTTATAGTGGTGAAATATTTTTGTCGCCCTTTTGTCACAACAACCCCGTAGTAATAAGTTTGTTGTGACAAAATTTCAAACTCGTCACAATAAATCAAAATTTATGGTGGCAAAAAGATTTTGTCACAAAATGTTTCACTAGTAGTGACAAAATATTTCATCACAAAATGTATTTATTTTGTTGCCATTAGGTTGATGTTTGTCACAATAAATTACTTCTACAAGGTATGAAACTAACATTGGTAACAAACGATTTTGTCACAAAAACTCAAACTTTCGTCGTTAGAAAGTTATTGAGGCAAAACAAACTTGTTACAATTGGTACTCTATTTTCATCATTATAAAATTGTCGTGAGAAAATACCCATTCGTCACAAAAAAAAAAAAAAAGAAGAGAGGATAATTATCACAATTATTTTGTCACAATTTCACAACTAATTCAGAACCTAATTTCAATAATCCTGTATATAATTAGGAATCCCATAACTTCCATTCACCATACACAAAATTCAAACAAAAAATTGACTCCAAGTACTAGAACAGGTAGTCTAAAGTTAATAAATGAAAATTTTATTAATTAACACAACATCAAGAAAGAATAAATTGAAATTCATTAATTGTACTCGTCACACATAATCGTGTTCACTCATCTTTAAAAAGAAAGCTACAAAAAAAAAGAGTAAAAAATACAATGAATGACCCTAACATAGTTCAGTCGTCCAGCTTCCTTCAATGTCCCAAAAGAGTTTGGGTTGCCTAGCGCATATATGCTGCATTAAACAACATAGGATGTAAGTTAGAATAACGAAGGTGCTGAGATTAAGGCTATCTTAGTCGATTCTCAACAAGAAAATAGTAAAACAAGAAATAACATGAAATCACCTTAATGAAAATACAACCACAAGGTAGAACACCGACCTTATTAGTGATGGAACACATTTCTTTGTTCAATTGTCTTGAGTTCTCCACATCTGAAGTAAGGAGATAGAAACAGAAAAGATAATTCTACCAAGTGTCTGTAGGTACCAAGATCTATTTACAGCATAATTCTGCCACCACCTACGAGTCAAAAGAATGTCAAGTAAAGAGATGAGCAGGTAAGGTTGAAGCAAGGAACACTATGAAGTATTGCCGACTATATTAATTCTATGAAACCTGTATTAAATTACTATCTATACCAATGTTCCACCACTTAAACAAAGGAACACTTGTAGTAGGGCAGCTACAATCCTCACCTATACATTTTGCTTCATCGCCAGCCATTTCAAGATGTTTCCAACATCAATTATAGAAGTAGTGTTTCTTACACCCGATTCTCAATTTCAGCAACTAAGACGTACTCATATGTCTGATTCACATTTTCAGCTAACACCAGCAAATTTCAGCAGGTAACACTAGTTTCCTGCACTTATATCACAGTTTCAAGCACTAAAATCAGTCTCTTGTACAAATATTTACAGCAACGAGAGTTTAGTTTCAGTAGTGAAGAACACAATTTCAGCAAAATAATCAAACTGCATCATGCATGCTTGCAAGCACTTTAAAGATGTTAAATAATGGCATGCTCGAAGAAGAGAATTAAAGAGCTAGCTTACACATAATATGGGGTACTCCCCACATGGCTTAAAAGATCATGTCAAAATTTTAATGACCAAGTTTATCCACTCAGATCTATGGAACTATAGCGACAAGAGATAGATCTTCATCCAGATTATTCAAGCAGCAAGTCAACATATTTTTATATATCTAATCTGACATGAAATCGAGCAGTAATTAACAATCTGGACTGCAAATATTGGACATTGAATTTAACAATGCTTCAAACAAGATGGTTACTATGGATTGATTAGTCCAGAGGTTAACTAACCGAACGGCCCTTGGAGGGGCACATGTTTGAAAGTTTTGAAAAAGTTCCTATGCCTATTTCTCTTTCCAGAAAAGTTGAGCTAGCAGAAACAATTTTTGGTTCAGTTGAAGCCAATGTAAAACTTGACAGAAGTAAACAGGAATAAAGGCCCATTAGCATCAAAAATCACGACAACTCTTATTCTTGCCGGATACACAAAAATCTCGCACGACTTAGTCCAACTTTGCAACTCCTCTATGAAGACTCTAGGAACAAGGGAAATATGACACCAATTGTTTTACTTTTTAGTTTTTCCCCCGAAGAGTACTGAAGGTGTACCGTAAGGGTAATCAATCTACACCAGAAGTGATAACATATATTATTTGGAAAAATAAACACCTAGACCATTTAACTAAGACCAGTATCATGTATAAGCCCATTACATGTGGATTGGAGAAAAAAAAAACCATGCCCATTACTGACAAGTAAAGCAGAACAAGAAAAAATCAAGGATGTTCATACCGATTAACAAGAAAAACTACATGGTCATAACGATAAAAGAATAATTGGAACTCCGTCATCCATTCTCTCTCAAAATTACTGCTATTGGTGTCTTGAATCCCGATCCTAAAAGTTAAGGTGCATGTAATTTGTATTAGTATTTCAAAGTTTAAGACAGGTAAGTTGTTTGTGTGTTCGAGTGTGATCGAAT
>BPLS01024368.1:0-14672 GCA_019656275.1 Rhododendron kiyosumense | reverse complement strand
TTGCATCCAATTGGAGGGTTGAGATGAGAATTGTACACCATCCAAGGGTTAGGAAGCTTGCTAGGTGAATATATGAAGTACAAAGGAAGTAAGATTTGAATTTGGAAGAAAATATATGCAAGGATTTGAAGTACACATCAAAATTCAATTCAAGATTTACATCAAATCCTCCATCTCTCTCCTTCCTCTCTCTCCTCTCTCCCTTCTCTCTCTCTCTCTCGGCCTCTCTCTCTCTCTCTCGGGTTCTCTCTCTCCCTCTCTCTCTCTCTCTCTCTCTCTCTCTCTCTTGCAAGGATACAACAATATATATGCATATATATGTGTCATAAAATTGTAAGAAAATCCCAATAAACAAATGGTTTCAAGGGTACTTTGCAATCCAAGTGAATAAAGGCTAGGATTCACTTCCACCAACTAATTAAATACTAGGGTACCATAGGCATTAGAATAATCTACTTAGGTACAATACATATATACACATATATATATATATATATATATGTATAAAAGTAGGAAAATCCCATTAAAGAATAATTAAAGGGTACTTTAGTCACTATTTACTTTTGATTAAAGTAATAGTACTTTTCCCCAAATTAAGGAAAGTAATTAATTAAATGATCTAACGGTACTTAGGAAGATTAATCTCATTACCCAATGGACAAATCCTCCCCTAACATCTATTATCCAATGGATAATAGTTATTAGGCCAAAGAAAATAAATAAGTAAATCAAGGGTACAATAAAGTAAGTTTACTTTTTAATATAAACAATTGGGATTCTATTACCCAATGGATAATAATCCCCCTAACCATTATTGTCCAATGGTCAAAGAAATAATCCAAAAAGATTAAAAGAAAATGAATATCAAAATATAAAGTCTAGGGTCCAAAAGGTTCAAAAGTTCCAACGAGGGGCAAAACGGTCATTTTGCCTAGACTAGGGAACTTTTCGGTTTAGTTACTCTAACAAGATAGTTAGATGCTAACTAGACTTGCTAAGTAGGACTAAAGCGAAACATTTGAAACTTGAGGGACCAAAGTGCAATTATGGCAAAATTCGAGAATTAACGTAATTCGAACGATTAAAATAAATAACTCGAATAATAAAAATAACTTTTTATTCCTCAAAATTCAGAGTTATTACAGGTTCCACCTCAATCCAAAACAGTATAATTTCGTACGCCAACATCCACGCGGAACCATATCACACCAGAATGGTACAATACCGTACGACAGAATCCAAGCGGAGGTATACCGCACAAAAACGGTACAATATCGTGCGACAATATCCATAAGGTATCATACCACACCAAAACGATACAATACCGTACGACAACATCCAAAGGGTACCATACCACACCACACCAAAACGGTACAATACCGTACGACAACATCCATGCGGTACCATACCATACGAAGACGGTACAATGCCGTACGACAAAATCCACACGGTACCATACCACTCCAAAATGGTACAATATCCATATGGTTCCATCTCAACCCAAAATGGTGAAATATCGTACGCCAACAACCACGCGGAACCATACCACAATAAATGGTACCATACTGTACGACAACATCTATACGGAGGTATACCCCACCAAAATCGTACAATACTGTACGACAACATCCATACGGTTCCATACCAAACCATAACGGTACAATACCGTACGATAACATCCATTCGGTATCATACCCAACCAAAACGGTCTACTACCGTACGAAAACATCCGGACAGTAAGATTCCACACCAAAACTGTATAATACCCTGCGACAACATCCACAAGGAACCATACCACTAAAAAATAGTAGAATATCCATACGGTACCACCTCAACCGAAAACGGTGCAATATCGTACGCCAACATCCACGCGGAACCATCCCACAGCAAAATGGTATAATACTGTACGACAGAATCCGTACGGAGACATACCACACCAAAACGGTACAATACCGTACGACAATATTCGTATGGTATCGTACCACACCAAAACGATACAGAACCGTACGACAACATCTAATGGGTACCATAGCACACCACACCAAAACGGTACAATACCGTACGACAACATCCATACGGTACCATATCATACCAAAACGGTACAATGCCGTACGACAGCATCCACTGTAACGACCCTGATTTTTGGTCGTTAAAAATTTTGTTAAATATTTGAATTTTAAATTCCTTGTGGTTTGTCAAAATTACGTTTTTGTCCTTCAAATTTCGTTTCTTGGCATTAAACCCTGATTGGCAAGTCTAGTTATTTTCTAAACCAACTTGTTGGAGAAACCGAGCTAGCAAGCCACCCAGTTACTTTTCCCTAACCGCAAAATGACCGTTTTGCCCCTCGTGAACCTTTTGAACATTTTGAACCCTTGAACAAGAATTGATTATTCTTTTTCTTTTAAATATTTTTTTGGTTTTATTCTTTGGACAATAAATATTAGGGAAACTATTGTTCATTGGATAATAGAACCCCATTTGTTTATATTAAATGTTTACTTGGTTAAAATACTTGTCTTTACAAAAAAGTAACTTTTTGATTACTTTAAAGTACCTTTTTGGATTATTTTAATATATAATCTTCCTAGCAACTATTATCCATTGGATAATAAAAGTTAGGATGGTTATTATCCATTGGGTAAAAGGTTCATCTTTCAACCAAATACATGGGACTATTAAATTAGTCATTTTCTTAAACCCCATGTGTTGAAGTACATATTATTTTATTATATAAGTACCTAGTCCTTTATTATCCCTTGGTTATTAACCATTAGGGGATTTATTACCCATTGGTCAATAGGTTAGTCTTGCCAACTAAGTACTAGGCCTAAATCTTCCTAGAGTACTTTATTTATTTGTTTAAGGGGCATGTGCCTATTTATTTGTTTAGTAAGAAATCTTAGTCTTTTAAGTCCTTTGATCTCTTGGTACAAAAGTACATTTACTTTATTTGTTTTCTTGCACATGGTTGTATATATATATATGTGTGTGTGTGTGTGTGTGTGTACTAGAGAGAGAGAGAGAGAGAGAGAGAGAGAGAGAGAGAGAGGAGAGAGAGGCCGAGAGAGAGGGAGAGGAGAGAGAGAGGTTCGGCCAAGAAGGGAGAGAGAGAAAGGAAAGAGGAAGGAAGGAGATTGGTTGTACCTTGGTTGATCTCCTTTGTACTTAAAATCCTTGGTGTATCTCCTTTCTAGCCAAAAATCTATCCTCTCATAGTCCTTTTATGGTTGGTTAAGACCAAATCTTGTACTAATATCTTTTCCCTCCATCAAATCTTCCATAATCAAATCCTTGGTACAAGTCTTAGCTATGCAAGCCTAGGATTGGCCTTTGATCTTCCATGATGGCATGACAAGTGTCAAAATGAGGAAAGGAGAGAGAGAGGGGGGCCGGCCATTGAGAAAAGGAGAGAGAGCCAAGCTTTGCCTAAAAATAGAAGGCCATTCCAAGCCTTTCAACTCACACCTCAAGCATTTGCTCTTCCTTCTCTCTAGAAACCATTTCTGGGCAGCCTACTGTCCCTTCGAAAATCCTCATGTTTCTCCTTCTTAGATTAGTTTTTAGAACTAACTTCCTTCGGGAAAGTTGTAGAGCACTTCGAAACCTTCAAGTTAGACCCAAGAACCACCCCAATCGGTTAAGAAATGACAACGATATTGTCATCCGAAGTTCAGTGAAATTCTCGGATTCCAAATTCCATACAGCTTACTGTCTTTTGCTTTACCCTCATTTTTCTCCAACCTAAAGTCGTTTCTAGGATCAACTTCCTTCACGAAAGTTGTAGAGAATTTCTAGATCTTCGATTTCGACCCAAGAACGACTCTATTCGGCCAAAGATTGACCGAGTTACTGCCATCCGAAGTTCGGTTCAGATTCGGAAGTTTCACCGCCCGTAGAATTTTCCAACTTGCTTATTCGGCTCCAACTAGTTTCGGATCAAGGTAGGATATTCTTACCCTAACCCTATGTATATGTAAGATCTCATATTCTTCCCTTTTAAAGTGAGTTATCTTAATTTACTTTCCATATCAAGTATTTGTATTTTGATTTTTACAATAGTATGAGCGTATTTATGTGGATTGTTTGTATTACTTGTGGCGTGATAAAGTATAAATGATTCTTCACTCCAAGGGCATCCGAACATGTGGCGTTATGCTTTAAGCGTTAATTTGAGTACAGTGAATGATCTTGTTAGTGCTTACTTTTGTCCTACCATGGAGTCTTTGTATGTAACGAAACACGAAAACCGAGGAAGTAGAAACATGGCACCTAGGGTGTGGTTTAACAAGAAACATATGTTTTCCAAGGATATAAATATTTTCGAAACTACGTAATGACCATTTCGAGGGTTTTATATGGGTTGTGTGTGTGTGTGTGTGTGCCAATGGGAATCCGGTGCGGCGGAACAATTGTGAGGATACTCGGGAACCCGGAACGGCGGAACCGAGGTTGGGTGAGTAGCTTGGTTATCCGCAGTTCGGAGCCAATGCAATGGGTGCCAATGAGAATCCGGTGCGGCGGAACCATTGTGAGGATACTCGGGAACCCGGAACGGCGGAACCGAGGTTGGGTGTGTATGGCTTGGTTATCCGCGGTACGGAGCCAATGCTAAAGATTTTTGAAAGGTTTGGTTATCCGCGGTACGGAGCCAATGCTAATGATTTTAAAAAGATTGTTTTGTAAGTGAAAATGGTTGACACGGTCTACGATGAGTCGCGTAGGAGAAATCGGAAAAATCTTGGACACCAACGATAGACGATTAACGATGTGTGATTGTTAGTGTTGTTGTTATTGTTTTGCTGTATAAGGTTGGTGGGTAAGAATTTCCTATTGAGCGTTGTAGCTCACGGTGTTGCCTTGTGGTGACCCTGACATATTATATTGGTGGCGACGCCGGTATAATGTGTCAGATCTCTTAGATGAACAGGGTAAAAATACACCTTCGAGGCCTTCGGATCTGAGGAGCTTGCCGGATTGGAGTAGCAAGCGGAGCAGTAGTTAGGAGCCTTACATACGCTTTTGTTGAATAAATGTACCCTTTGAATTATATATTTATGATGTAATAAACTCTCTTTATTATGTAATAAATACCTCATTAACGTACCCAAAATTCGGAGCGTAACATCCACACGGTACCATACCACTCCAAAACGGTACAATATCCACACGGTTCCACCTCAACCGAAAACGGTGCAATATCGTACGCCAACATCCACGCGGAACCATACAACACCAAATTGGTAGAATACCGTACGACAGAATCCATGTGGAGGCATACCACACAAAAACGATACAATACCGTACGACAAAATCCGAAAGATATTGTACCACATCAAAACGATACAATACCGTATGACAACATCCAAAGGGGTACCATACCACACCACACCAAACAAAAACGGAACAATACCGTACGACAACATCCATATAGTTCCATACCATTCTAAAACGATACAATGCCGTACGACTACATCCACACGGTACCATACCACTCCAAAATGGTACAATATCCAAACGGTTCCACCTCAACCCAAAATGATGTAATATCGTACGCCAACAACCACGCTGAAGCATACCACAGTAAAATGGTATAATACCGTACGACAACATCTATACGGAAGCATACCCCACCAAAACGGTACAATACCGTATGACAACATCCATACGGTTCCATAACAAACCATAACGGCACAATACCGTACGACAACATTCATTCGGTATCATATCCCACCAAAACGGTCTACTACCGTACGAAAACATCCAAACAGTAAAATTCCACACTAAATTTGTACAATACCGTACGACAACAACCACTATGAACCATACCACTCAAAAATAGTAGAATATCCATACGGTACCACCTCAACCGAAAACGGTGCAATATCATACGCCAACATCCACGCGGAACCATCCCACACCAAAATGGTACAATACCGTACAACAAAATCCCTACGGAAGCATACCACACCAAAACGGTACAATACCGTATGACAATATCCGTACGGTATCGTACCACACCAAAACGATAAAATACCGTACGACAACACCAAAACGATAAAATACCGTACGACAACATCCAATAAGTACCATACCACACCACACCAAAACGATACAATACTATACGACAACATCCAAACGGTACCATACCATACCAAAATGTTACAATGCCGTACGACAACATCCACACGGTACCATACAACTCGAAAATGGTACAATATCCATAAAGTTCCACCTCAACCCAAAACGGTGGAATATCGTACGCCAACATCCACGCGAAACCATATCACACCAAAATGGTACAATATCGTACGATAGAATCCAATTGGAGGAATACCGCACAAAAACGGTACAATACCGTACGACAATATCCGTAAGGTATCGAACCACACCAAAACGATACAATACCGTACGACGACATACATACGGTACAATACCATACCAAAACGGTATAATGCCGTACGACAACATTCACACGGTACCATACCACTCCAAAATGGTACAATATTCATACGGTTCCACCTCAACCCAAAACAGTGCAATATCGTCCGCCAACATACACGCGGAACCATACCACACCAAAATGGTACAATACCGTATGACAAAATCCTTACAGAGGCATACGACACAAAAAAGGAAAAATACCATACGACAATATCCGTAAGTGATCGTACCACACCAAAACGATACAATACCGTACGACAACATCCAAAGGGTACCATACCACACCACACCAAAACGGTACAATACCGTACGACAACATCCGTACGGTACCATACCATTCCAAAATGGTACAATGTCGTACGACAACATCCACACGGTACCATACCACTCCAAAATGGTACGATATTCATACTGTTCCACCTCTACCCAAAACGGTGCAATATCGTACGCCAAAATCCACGCGGAACCATAGCACACAAAAATGGTACGATACCGTACGCTAGAATCCATGTGGAGGCATACCACACAAAAACGGTACAATACCGTACAACAATATCTGTAAGGTATCATACCACACCAAAACGATTCAATACCGTACGACAACATCCAAAGGGTACAAACCACACCACACCAAAACGGTACAATACCGTATGACAACATCCGTACGGTACCATACCATACGAAAACGGTACAATGCCGTACACATCCACACGGTACCATACCACTCCAAAATAGTACAATATCTATACGGTTCCACCTCAACCTAAAACGGTGCAATATTGTACGCCAACAACTACGCGGAACCATACCACAGTAAAATGGTACAATACTGTACGACAACATCCATACGGAGGCATACCCCACCAAAACGGTACAATATCATACGATAACATCCATTCTATTCCATACCAAACCATAACGGTACAATACCGTACAACAACATTCATTCGGTATCATACCCCACCATAACGGTCTACTACCGTAAGAAAACATCCAGACAGTAAGATTTCACACAAAAACTGTACAATACCGTACGACAACATCCACACGGAACCATAGAACACAAAAATGGTTGTATATCCATACGGTACCACCTCAACCGAAAACGGTGCAATATCGTACGCCAACAACTACACGGAACCATACCACATTTATGGTACAATTCCATACGACAACATCCATACGGAGGCATCCGCCACCAAAACCGTACAATACCGTACGACAACATCCATACGGTTCCATACCAAACTATAACGGTACAATACCGTACGACAATATCTGTATGGTATCGTACCACACCAAAACGATGCAGAACCGTACGACAACATCCAATGGGTACCATACCACCCCCACACAAAAACGGCACAATACCGTACGACAACATCCATACGGTACCATACCATACCAAAACGGTACAATGCCGTACGACAACATCCACACGGTACCATACCACTCCAAAATGGTACAGTATTCATACGGTTCCACCTCAACCCAAAACGGTGCAATATCGTACGCCAACAACCACGCGGATATATACCAATGTAAAATGTTCCAATACCGTATGACAACATCCACACGGAGGCATACCCATCAAAACGGTGCAATAATGTACGACAACATCCGTACGGTTCCGTACCAAACCATAACGGTATAATACCGTACAACAACATTCATTCGGTAACATAACCCTCCAAAACGGTCTACTACCGTACGAAAACATCCAGACAGAAAGATTCCACACAAAAACTGTACAATACCGTACGACAACATCCACACGGAACCATACAACTCAAAAATGGCAGAATATCCATTCGGTACCACATCAACCGAAAATGGTGCAATATCGTACGCCAACATCCACGCGGAACCATCCCACACCAAAATGGTACAATACCGTACGACACAATCCATTTGGAGGCAAACCACATCAAAACGGTACAATACCGTACGATAATATCTGTATGTATCGTACTACACCAAAACGATACAATACCGTATGAGAACATTCAATGGGTACCATACTACCTCACACCAAAACGGCACAATGCCGTGCGACAACATCCACACGGTACCATAGCACTCCAAACTGGTACAATATTCAAACGGTTCCACGACATCCCAAATTGGTGCAATATCGTTCGGCAACATCCACGCGGAACCATACCACACAAAAATGGTACAATACCGTATGACAGAATCCATGCGGAGGCATACCACACAAAAATGGTACAATACCGTTCGACAATATCTGTAAGGTATCATACCACACCAAAACGATACAATACAGTACGACAACATCCATACGGTACAATACCATACGAAAACGGGACCATGCCGTACGTTAACATCCACACGGTACCATACCACTCCAAAATGGTACAATATCCATACGGTTCCACCTGAACCTAAAACGGTGCAACATCGTACGCCAACAACCACGTGGAACCATACCACAGTAAAATGGTACAATACCATACGACAACATCCATACGGAGGCATACCCCACCAAAACGGCACAATACCGTACGACAACATCCATACGGTTCCATACCAAACCATAACGGTACAATACCGTACGACAACATTCATTCGGTATCATACCCCACCAAAACGGTCTACTACTGTACGAAAACATCTAGACAGTAAGATTCCACACCAAAACTGTACAATACCGTACGACAACATCCACACGGAACCATACAACTCAAAAATGGTAGAATATCCATAAGGTACCACCTCAACCGAAAACGGTGCAATACCATACGCCAACATCCACGCGGAACCATCCCACACCAAAATGGCACAATACCGTACGACGGAATCCATACAGAGGCATACCACACCAAAATGGTCCAATACCATACGACAATATCCATATGGTACCGTACCACACCTAAATGGTACAATACCGTACGATAGTATCCGTATGGTAACGTATCACACCAAAACGATACAATACCGTACGACAACATCCATACGGTTCCATACCACACCATAACGGTACAATACCGTACGACAATATTCATTCGGTATCATACCCCACCAAAACGGTCTACTACTGTAAGAAAACATCCAGACAGTAATATTCCTCACCAAAACTGTATAATACCGTACGACAACATCCACACGCAACCATACAACTGAAAAATGGTAGAATATCCATACGGTGCCACCTCATCCGAAAACGGTGCAATATCATACGCCAACATCCACGCGGAACCGTCCCACACCAAAATGGTACAATACCGTACGACACAATCGATACGGAGGCATACCACACCAAAAGGGTACAATACCGTACGACAATATCCGTACGATATCGTACCTCACCAAAACGGTACCATACCGTACGAGAACATTCAATGGGTACCATACTACCCCACACCAAAACGGCACAATACCGTTTGACAACATCCATACGGTTCCATTCCACACCAAAACGGTACAATGCTGTACGACAACATCCACACGGTACCATAGCACGCAAAATGGTACAACATTCATACGGTTCCACCTCAACCTAAAACGGTGCAATATCATACGGCGATATCCACGCGGAACCATACCGCACAAAAATGGTACAATACCGTACGACAGAATCCATACGGAGGCATACCACACAAAAACGGTACAATATCGTATGACAATATCTGTAAGGTATCATACCACACCAAAACGATACAATATCGTACGACAACATACAAAGGATACCATACCACACCACACCAAAACGGTACGATACCGTACGACAATATCCATACGGTACGATACAATACGAAAACGGTACAACGCCGTACAACAACATCCACACGGTACCATACCATTCCAAAATGGTACAATATCCATACGGTTCCACCACAACCCAAAACGGTGCAATATCGTATGCCAATAACCACGCGGAACCATACCAAGCTAAAATGGTACAATAACGTACGACAACATCCATACGGAGGCATACCCCACCAAAATGGTACAATACCGTACGACAACATCCATACGGTTTCATATCAAACCATAATGGTACAATACCGTACGGCAACATTTATTCGGTACATACCCCTCCAAAACGGTCTACTACCGTACGAAAACATCCAGACAGTAAGATTCCACACCAAAAGTGTACAATACCGTACGACAACATCCACACGAAACCAAACAACCCAAAAATGGTAGAGTATCCATACGGTAGCACCTCAACCGAAAACGGTGCAATATCGTACGCCAACATCCACGCGGAACAATCCCACACCAAAATGGTACAATACCGTACGACAGAATCCATACGGTGGCATACCACACCAAAACGGTACAATACCGTACGACAATATCCGTATGGTATCATACCACACCAAAACGATACAATACCGTGCGAGAACATTGAATGGGTACCATACTACCCCACACCAAAACGGCACAATACCGTTTGACAACATCGATACTGTACCATACCATACGAAAACGGTACAAAGCCGTAAGACAACATCCACACGGTACCATACCACTCCAAAATGGTACAATATCCATACGGTTCCACCTCAACCCAAAACGGTGCTATATCGTATGCCAACAACCTCGCGGAACCATACCACATTAAAATGGTACAATAACGTACGACAACATCGATACGGAGGCATACCCCTCCCAAATGGTACAATACCGGACGACAACATCCATACGGTTCCATATCAAATCATAACGGTACAATACCGTACGGCAACATTTATTCGGCATCATACCCATCCAAAACGGTCTACTACCGTACGAAAACATCTAGACAGTAAGATTCCACGCCAAAACTGTACAATACCGTACGACAACATCCACACGGAACCGTACAACTCAAAAATGGTAGAATATCCATACGGTACCACCTCAACCGAAAACGGTGCAATATCGTACGCCAACAACCACGCGGAACCATCCCACACCAAAATGGTACGATACCGTACGACAGAATCCATACGGTGGCATACCACACCAAAACGGTACAATACCGTACGACAATATCCGTACGGTATCGTTTCACACCAAAACGAAACAATACCGTACGACAACATCCAATGGGTAACATACCACCCCACACCAAAACGGCACAATACCGTACGAAAACATCCAGATAGCAAGATTCCACACCAAAATTGTACAATGCCGTACGACTCCATACACACAGTACCATACCACTCCAAAATGGTACAATATTCATACGGTTCCACCTCTACACAAAACGGTGCAATATCGTACAGCAATATCCACCGGAACCATACCACACCAAAATGGTACAATACCGTACGACAGAATCCATGCAGAGGCATATCACACAAAAACGGTACAATACCATTCGACAATACAGTACCACCTCAACACGATACAGTACCGTACGATAACATCCAAAGGATACCTAACCACACCACACCAAAACTGTACAATAACATACGACAACATCCACACAAACCATACAACACAAAAATGGTAGAATATCCATACGGTACCACCTCAACCCAAAACGGTGCAATATCGTACACCAACATCCACGCGGAACCATCCCACACCAAAATGGTACAATACCGTACGACAGAATTCATACGGAGGCGTACCACACCAAAACGGTACAATATCGTACGACAATATCCGTATGGTATCATTTCACACAAAAAGGAAACAATACCGTACGACAACATCCAATGGGTACTGTAACGCCCCCAAAATCAGGGTACGTTAAGAAGCATTTATTACATAATAAAGAGAGTTTATTACATCGTAAATACTTCAAAGAGGTACAATTTTTTCAACAAAAAGGAAACTAAGGTTTCCTAACTACATCTCCACTTGCTTCTTCATCTTAGCCAGCTCCTCAGCTCCGGACGCCTCCAAGTGAACGGTCCATCTTGATCATCTACAAGGTCTGACACATTATACCGGCGTCGCCACCAATATAATATGCCAGGGTCACCACAAGGCAACACCGTGAGCTACGAAAGCTCAATAGAGTAACCCTACCCACTAACCCATAACTTACAACCAGATGATCATAGAAATCAAACTAATAACAATAGCACATCCACATTCTCATTGGTGTCCAAGTTTTACCGTGTTTCTCCTACACGACTCATCGCAGACCGTGTCAACATTTTCACGTTTCAAAACAACCTTTCAAAAACATTTGCACTGGCTCCGTACCGCGGATAACCAAGCCATACACACCCAACCTCGGTTCCACCGTTCCGGGTTCCCGAGTATCCTCACAATGGTTCCGCCGCACCGGGTTCCCATTGGCACACAAAACTTGCATTGGCTCCTCTCCACGGAAAACCAAGCCATATTACCAATAAGGCTACCACGTCCGGCCCTATTGGCAATCTTCACAAAGGGCTACCAAGTCCGGCCACTTCGTGGTTTTCACAACTCACGCAATGGGCTACCAAGTCCGGCCACATTACGGTTTTCATTCACACAACGGGCTACCAAGTCCGGCCACGTTGCGGTTTTCACAATCCACACGACGGGCTACCAAGTCCGGCCACATCGCGGTTTCAAAACACATCTCATCATTATCCACACCCTAGGTGCCATGTTTCTACTTTCTCGGTTGTCGTGTCACGTTCTCATGCAAGACTCCGCGTGTGAGACTTAACTTACAACATGCATCCAACAAGCTTCGAAATAGTACAACAAGAGCATTTAAGCAACATAGCATGCTTGAATCACCAAGAATTAACAAAAACATGCATTTCCAACATTTAATCGAAAGATAACATTATCTACGATCAAACAAACTTCCAAACAACATGCGATTCATACAATACATAGAATTAGAGTGAAAACTACTTTATACGTGGAAGAGTAGGTAAGGATAACTACTTGAGAATAGGTAAGGATCACTACCTTGATCCGAAACTAGTTGGGGCCGAGTAAGCTAAGTGGAAAATCCTACGGCGGTGAAACTTCCGAATCTGGACCGAACTTCGGACGGCAGTAACTCGGTCAATCCTAGGCCAAATAGAGTCGTTCTTGGGTCTAGAACGAAGCTCTCTAAACCCTCTACAACTCTCGAGAAGGAAGTTAATCCTAGAAACGAACCTAGGTTGGAGAAAAATGGGAATGAAAGAAGGGACAGTGAGCTGTCCAGAAATGAAAATCCAGATTTTTCACTGAACTTCGGATGACGATATCTGGGTCATTTCTTAACCGATTGGGGTGATTCTTGAGCCTAACTTCAAGGTTTCGATGTGCTCTACAACTTTCCAGAAGGAAGTTGATCCTAAAAACTACTCTAGACAGGAGGAAACAGAGGATTTCCGACGGGACAGTGGCTGCCCAGAAAATCAGAAAATGGTTTCTAGAGAGAAGGAAGAGCAAATGCTTGAGGTGTGCTTTGAAAGGCTTGGAATGGCCTTCTATTTATAGGCAAAGGGCTTGGCCTTCTCCTCTCTCTCTCTCTAAGTCTCACCTTGACACTTGGCAATGAATCTTGAAAGATCAAAACTAATCCTAGACTTGTAAGGCTATTCTTGTACCTTGGTGATATTCTTGGATCAAATGGAAGGATGAGATGAGATTGGTACATGATCCAAGGGTTGAGGAAATTCCAACTTTAATGGAAAATCAAAGGAAAAATCCATGGAAAATCAATGAAAATCCTAGGTTGTAAGGCTATGGTGTACCTTGGAGAGATCTTGCATCCAATTGGAGGGTTGAGATGAGAATTGTACACCATCCAATGGTTGAGAAGTTTGCTAGGGAAATATTGGAGTACAAAGGTGTAAGGATTTGATTTAGGAAGAGATATATCTCATGGATTTGAAGTACAACAAAAATCAAGGCCAAGATATACATCAAATCTTCTTCCTCCTTTCTCTCTCTCTCTCTCTCTCTCTCTCTCTCTCTCTCTCTCTCTCTCTCCCTCTCTCTCTCAAGTACACACACACACATATAGATATATATATATATATACACACACACATGTATACTACAATTAAAATATAGTACTTTTGGTACTATGAGATCAAAGGAGATTTTAAAAGGCAAGATTTTCTCATTTAAAACAAATCAATAGGCACATGGGTACAATGCTAATATATATACACATGTACCAAATGATCTTGGTAGATCAAAATCCCAATAAAGAATAATAAAAGAGTACCTAAGAAATCTTAGGTATTAAAATCCTCCAATAAAATATTTTATATCATCCCATGGGATTTTTGAAAAAGATTAGTTTATTGAAATCC
>BPLS01024367.1:0-17177 GCA_019656275.1 Rhododendron kiyosumense | reverse complement strand
GTGACTACCTTGGTCAACATTACCACCAGCCCCTGCTTCGATGATCTAAATGTCCTTCTAGCAAGAGCGCCAACATTCATTCCATCTACAACTGCTTCAAAAGGTCCACAGAAGTCAAGCCATCCCTGCAAAAACCGCCCCCTCAAAAGACCAACTTATAAACCCTCACTAAATAAGTATATTAGCTGTAGGAAATTGTCCCACATCGGTTAATTATCACCTCGAAAACTAGTAGAAGACTTCTCATACCTGAAACTGCTGGAAGCTTGAGTTTTGCTCTCTCTCTGCAGCTAGAGATGCGACCAACTCAGCAAATTTTTCAGTTTCTACCGGATCAAGGTCTTCTGTTGCCAACTTTTGACCACAACACTTGCACAAGCCATCTGTCCCAACAGACGTGCGGAAAACATTCCACTTCCCTTTACCCAACCAACCTTGTCCATGCCACCCCCCACCTTCATTTTCAATTGCTTCCTGTATAAACTTTTCATCCACTTTCCTTTTCCCTACTTTTGAAGCTACCTTGCTTGTAAACCATTTCTCAAGCAAAACTGCTATAGAAGGCGAAACTTTCCTGAAGTGTGTTCTAAGTCTATGTAACAAATAATAAACTTTATCAGTTCTGCCTGCTTCTATACTTACTTTTAAGAGAGCCTCCAGTTCTGGCTCTTCTGGACATACACCATGCTCCAACATGTGTTGTTCAACAGTAAACGCTTTGTCGACATCTCCACAGGTACAGAAAGCAGACAGAGCCGGACCATACGATCTCAATCTAGGGTCTATTCCACAAAGCTTCATTTGCTTTACCATAAAAAAGGCCATGTCACCGTCACCCAATGCCATACACAGTGTAGCAACAGATGTCAAGCTTGCTTCATTCATTGGGACCTCTTCACGGCACATTCTATGAAAAATTTCGAATCCCCTCACAAGTGCATACTCCTTGATCTTGGTACTACTCACCCCACTCGTTGATCTTGGCACATCAATATCTAACTTTTTGGGGTAATCACCGTCTTCAATAACTACGGTTTCTGAACCAACAATTCCTATGTCAATTGTTCCATCCTTAACCCGAGGATTGGACTTCCCATTGTCTACCGTTGCCAATTCCTCCAAATAGGAATTGCTACACAAATTGTTTTTTCCTCCTTCTGTTAAAACATAGTCCACTTCGGAGGGACCTGACTGTTTCCACTGGCGTAAGGATTCCAACAGTTTACACGTAACGTCAGAATTCAAAGAAGAAGCCTCACTAATAGGGTCCAAATTACTCAAACTCCGACCACTACTCCCACTCTTTGCGCGTTCAAAACCACCAGTAGCTGCAGAAGAACAAATATACAGTATAACAGTGTAAATCCACTGGTCTACTTTTACACCTTTTACCCGAGCTGAATCATACGCGATAAGTGCACTCAAGAAATCTCCATTCTTGGACCATCTATCAAGCCCAACCTTCAACTTACCCCCCGGCGGATAATTTACCTTGCTTTTCTTACCAAAACCCTTCCCAATCTTTCCATCCCTCTCCCTATTACTTTCTCCACTACCAACACTTCCTGTCACAGTTTTCTCTAAATATTTCCTTATACTTTCCAAGAACAGGTTACAAAACACATAGTACACTCCCTTTTCTTCACTAGAATCCAATCTTTTTTGGACGTCCCCATCTCTTGTGGCACTAGTCATCACAGGGTTTTCCACCTCTACTGAACTAACACTCTTTTTACTGTTTTTTCTGCCTACCCTTTTCCCATTAGCACTAGATTGAGAAAACCCAGATGAAGTTGTTACATCATTGCTATGATTTGAGGTTTCATTTGGGATTTCTTGTTGTTTGGAGGTCAGCGTGGCGTCAACGTGGACGCAGGGTGTGCGAACTATAAGAAGAGGTGAGAAGCGTGGTTGGAGCGGAGGGGTGTGTTTGGGTGGTGAGAAAGTGGGGAGAAAAGAAGAGGGAAAGTGGAATTTGAAGGAATTGTTAAGAGTCCATGGAGACTTACAGAGAGTGATTGAGTGGAGTTGTGGGTTGGAGGTGAAGAAGGCCATGTCTGGCCGTTGAGGAGGAGAGCGCTCTATCGCGTTGAAACCAGAGCGACATACAAAGAGCTCCAGGGTTGCGGAGGGCACCCAAATAGAGTAACGGCCGTTTCATAACACCGAACTTATATCATATTTTTAAATTCAAAAATAATACAAATAAAAAAATAATTTGTCAATTTTTTTCACCGTATAAAAGATCTCAATGAAATTTATCAAATAAGATTCATATTAATAAAATAATTATTTGTGTAAGCACATAATTTCTGAGCTTGAAATTGCCTTTTTACAAAATAAATACTTATTTTCCTTTTGGGAACGAAGCCACACAAATCCGTGTGGTGGGCTCACTCCGAATTCTACAAAAATGATCTGAACCGTTTATTAAATATAAAATATTTTTTCAAGTGTCCACCAGAAAAATAAGTTCAATCAGATACATATAAATGCCGATTCAATCATCTAACTTTTTTATTATTCTGAAATCCGAATGAAAAGTTAGATAATTAAATCAATTTTTTTGAGAGAGTCCTTAAAAAATATTTTACATATAATGAACGGCTTGAATTGTTTGTGTGGGACCCATAGTAAGTCCCACACAACAACTTGTGAGTAATCTGTGTGAAATTCTCTGTGGATAGCGTGAGAATCGCCAAATATTTCAAAACTTGAAGCCCGAAAATTTATTTGGTATTTAATTTTAGAATGCTAAAATTAGTCTAGTACGTACAAAATGGCTCATACATCTGCTTTCATAAAGGGAAATTCAATTTATTGCTTTCATAAAGGGAAATTCAATTTATTCGGGGAGGGATATGTGCACTTCCAACTATGGAGGAAAGTTTTTAGTCAAAACCAAATAGATTGATCGATCAAATCAAACCAAACCGAACCCTTTTTTTAAAAAAAAAAAAATCATTCAGTTTTATTATTGCCTTGGTTTGGTTTGGTTTGGTTTGGTTCGGTTCGGTTTGATTTTGATTTTTATAATAAAATTGTCTATCGGTTTGGTTTCGGTTTTCGGGCAACCGTTTGCACCTAACCAAAACGAATTAAATTTAACAGAGCTACAGAGGTGCTATTGGTATAGGGGAAAACTGTGTACCAGCGAGTCCATATCCTTTTTGGACCAGAGGCGGGGGGCTGCTGTCCCGGCTTTCTGGGCCTGCTCCGGTCTCACTTCGATAATCGGAATCGTTCATTTTGTAGAGCTCGTCAAGTAGAACAACTATGTAAAAAATCAAGCTTGATTGGATATCATTAAGTGCCTGATTAGAGACCAGATAACTCTCCGTCCATGGGTTACAGTGGATTTGATCCAGTGTTTCGGATCCATTCTTTTTAAGATCTCTGGTCTTCGATCAGGCACTTAATGATATCCAATCAATCTGATTTTTTACATAGTTGTTCTACTCGACGAGCTCTACAAAGTGAACGTTTCCGATCATCGGAGCGAGACCGGAGCGGGTCCGAAAAGCCGGGACAACAGGACGCTGCCCCCCCCCCCTTTTTGGACCTGTTACGGGTCAAAAAAATAATCGGAGTTACTCATTTTATATAAAATACTTTGTTTACGGTTTTACAAAAAATAAGCTCAATACGGTATCGGAAGGGCATTTAAGAAACGTCCAACTTTATTTCAGAATTCAGACTCGAATTCTAAAGCAAAATTGGACGTTTTGTAAATGCATGTACTAATACCGGATTGAGCTTACATGATTATTTAACTTTCCCTTCTCTCTCTAAAATCTCTCTGCCTTCTCTCTAACCCTCCAGCCGCCTCTCCTTGGTTTTCTCCCCCCGCCGCCCTCTCCGGCGCCGCGCCTCCTCCTCCCCTCCTCTGTCTCCCTTTTCTCCTCTCCCTCCTTGAACTCTTTCTTTCCGCTTTCCCCCCTCCTTCACCCTTCCTCTCTGATCTTGGCTGTTTCTCTTCTATTCACAAAACGATGGGCAACTGTAACGAGATGGCGTGAGGCGGCGGTGCTGGTGGCTTTGGCCGGGGTTATGGTTCTCGACATCAGCTTTCCTTCTGATCGTTTGTGGGTACCGATTTGGCGGCTACTCGGTGGTCGTTTCGAGGGTTTTCGGATGGCGGCGAGGTCAACACTGGTAAAGTTCTCTAGTTTCTTCGTTTCTCTCTCTTTCTCCCTCTATTTTTTCGACCCCCTAGCTTCTAGTTTGTGCATCGATTTCTGGTTTCCCGTCGTTTCCCCTGGTTCTCGTTCTTCAAACTGTTTGTATTGCTCTTCCCTTCGGTTTTCTGCTGGGTTTTCCGAGGTGTGCCTAACGGCTTGGGTGGGCTTGCGGCGGTGGTGATGAATGGTGTGGTCGTCCGCCATATCACTGGTGGGTGATTTGGATTTTGCTTAACGGCTGTGATGATCTGCGGCAGCTTTGTGTGGGTGTTGGTTTTTCCAGCTTCCATGGGGTTTACCGATGGTGGTGCGGTGGTGCATGGTGGCTGGGATCTCTTGGCTGGTTTGCTGTCAGAATCGGTGGGCGGCGGTGGGCGGCAGTGTATGGATGTGCTCAAATTAGTGAGTTAGGTTTAGGGTTTTCTTTGATTTGGGCTTAATTGTTTTGATCTGGGCTTTTGGCCTTTTGAGGTGTTGTGCTTGTATTTGTTTTATCTGGGCTTCTTGGCCCTTAGGCGTTCTGGGCTGCGTCCCGTTGGGTTGGGCTTTGTCCCATATGGCTGTTTTGTCCAACTTTTTGTTGGATTCCCCCTCCCCGTTTCCTTAATAAAATGTTACTTTTGCCTATCAAAAAAAAAATACCGGATTGAGCTTTTTTTCGTAAGGACCGTAAATAAAGTAAATAAACGGTTCCGATTAACCTTTTTGTGACCCAAAATGGGCCCAAAAAGGGTACGTACACACTAGTATAGATTTTCTATATGTACGTATCATTTTTTTGGTTATTTAATAAGTACATAGTTAACATTTAGAAATTCATAAACTATTTCTGAATTTATCGTACACTTCCATCCATAACTTTGCCGAAATGAGTAATTGGTAACATTGAATGCGTAAGTAATGAGCCAAAAAATATGCGTAGACATGCACCACCATGTTCTAAATTTTTAAGTACCATAAACTTCCAATACACGCCCCTACGTAACTAATCAAAATACTGTCCAACGGACACCGAAAAATGTAGAGTATAACATTATGGTAGTTTTCGCATGTCTTGAGAAGCAGTTTTGGCAAACTTTTTGTTACTGTCTTTGTGTTAAATTTGTGTCAAAAGAATGTAATCTGCATTTGAGAAGAAATAGAATCGACATTGTTCCATTTGAACGATTCGAACAATTTATTTTTTTTAAGTTACAATTTGTAAATTATCCATGCAGAATAACAATATGTTTAGACAAATCATATTGATCTCAAGACAAATGGATGATCAAAATTGGAATGAAACCTTCAGAATCCTTTTGGGACAGCATGGTTGAAATTATGGCAACCCAAACGCGTAAAGGAAAAGAGAAAAAAGGATAGGACACCAGTAATATTCTGAACACCAATAATGGTTATCCTGGCTTAAAGTCTCAATTTCTACAGGTCCAATAATGGAGTTTGTCTGAAGAAGACTCAATAATGAAGTTGTTACCAGACCAGACAACCAATTTTCGGTGGAAGTGACTGCGTCGATGGGGCCCAGTAGTGTACCCGGCAATTATTTTCACTCTCTTTTGGTTGTAATTTCATTTGGTTGTAATTTTCCTTTAATTTGCTTTTCATTTACTGTGTGGTAAGTCCTCTATATAAAATTGGAATGAAACCTTCAGAATCCTTCATTCATTTCTCTCAGCATAATATGATATTCCAGATAGCTACACTATCGATGTTCAACTTAATTTTCTGAATAAACATTTTGCGCGCCAAGACTTTCAAAATTAACGTACGAATCAATGAAATTTGACCATGACGAGTGCCATTCTCCTCCGATAATGATCACATGAAAGGATGCAATCTCTTCCAGATTCACATGTTAAATAGCCAAATTATCAATCGTTTACAACCGCGATAGTTAAACATTGGCTGAACCAACATAATCAACATTGTTACCATTTTGGCCTTCGTCAAGAATAGTCCCAGAGAAAGACTGGAGGATCAAATTCATGGTTGTGCGTAGCTCAAAATGAATCAAGATCCTCTCATGCGATAATTCCTCATATGACATAAGGGGGCCAATGCAATTGAAGATTCAAACAGTTAATTTTGTAAGCACTTACGAGTTTATCGTCTACGCGAAAAATCAAGTTAATCAGACATCAATATCCATCCGATTGAAGTCTATTTGTCTCAAGAGAATGGACGGTAAAACTTTGAGTTTATTTGTAACAAGAGAATGGAAAGTAAAACTTTGATCGTCCATTTCTATTCTCTTCAATATGATTCAATCAAGTCTTCAAGATATTCGATTAACCTGATTTTTTGCATGATAAACACATCAAGACCTACATAGTGAACGACTTTGATTGTCAACTGAAACCGTGATGACTTTCATTTTGTCATATGAGGATCATTACAGGAGACGATCTTGACTCATCTCAAAGAATACATAAAAGTAAGAGCAGTGAAATTAGAGAACTTATGTGCCAACTATCTTAAGATGTCAAACATTGAATTTAACAGTTGTTGATTTGTTTGCATCATTAAATGAAATTTTCTTTGCCGTGCAAACAAAAGAACATTGAACCCTTGAAGATCAACTAATCATGCAAGGGGTCAGTCAGAGAGAAGGAAGACTAAAGATCTGGGAAAAAAACTGGAGAAATTAACCTAGCAGAAATGCGCATCATTGTTCCTTTTGGTTACAGAAATGGAAACAGTTTGATTTCATTATCTGTTGACATGAGAAAAAAGAAATGGCAGAAGACAACGCGAGTCTTACATTCCTATCTGAAACAAAGTCATCCCTGTGATGTCTTTCTGGAAATAGGCCGTCATAAAGGCATCGAGATGCCTGCAACATGAAGGAGAGGAAATTTTCAGAAAGACAAGTGATCTCACGTCAAACATTACACATTGTGATTGTAATCTTGACAGAATCTAAGATCGTGCATTTCTCTTTCTGTAGCCAAAAAAAACTGGGGAGGGGGCATTAGCAAAACCAAACCCAGACTATATTCCACGTGAAGTAAATATAAATGTTCAAGCCAGAAAATATCATGATCCATTCGCACAATAATATATGTCACGTTACTTATAACTTATTTATCAAATACTATAGGTCAAGATCATTGACACAAAAATGGGCAGTAATCACAAAGTACAAGTGATCCAAATTCGAGCAATTTTTAGGATGAAGAGGCACATTAGCAAAGCGTAAGGCCATCAGTTGAATTGGGCAAATCACAAATTAACTATGGCTGCACCATTCGACAAACGATTGATCTCCATTTGTAGAACCATGTCTTATAGGATGTTAAGAAGCTATGAATAGCCCTAAGAAAGATGTTCAAAACAGGACATAGCCCTAATGAGCCTGTTGTTACAGCTTACAAATATGGAGTAACAATAAATGAGATATAGCATTGAGTGAGATAAACGAGAACCCAACTAAAATGATTGCCTCGCGCAACAAAGGTGTTCCCTTTCTAAAACTGGCACCACTAAACAAATTGAGGCGGATGATAGGAAAAACCAAGGTTATCAAAACGGCGCATATGTCACATACCGTTTTTCTTCGTTTTATGTATCGTATCGGGATACATATCACATATTATATGATACGTTAACAAGAGTAACTATATTTTAGAAAAATGGTTATACCCTATAATGAAACGCAAAATCTATTATTTAAAAATACTTTAACATTACAAAATTTCACGTCTTCAGCTACGTAACATGTTCTAATGATACAACATATCATGTATCCTCTCATAGATTGAGTGGGTATTGCAAGAATAATTCAACACAAGATACTCATAGAGATATGTATCAATTTTACTTCTAAACATATTGATTCATTACATATGCATCACATTATATGCATCTCAGAAGATTTATTTAAAGATTGGATTAGTTTGGAGATACATATCAATTTTACATCTAAACATAGGAATTGCAAGATACGTACGGTGAATCATCTGATTTTCATCACAACACTGGGAAAAACGATTACATGAAAACTAACGACATCAAGATGGTATAATGATGGGCATTGGTTTGAAAACACCTCACAAGTCATGACTGACTTCGTTAACCAATTACAAGATGCCCAATCTCTATTGATAGCAGTCACTCAATACCAGTGAATTTCTAATTTTGTCCCCACTCTTTCGTTCTTGTCAATCTCTCATTTCTACATATCTGTCACACGAATTCAAGCCATTTGTTGCCAAACCACACTCTAATGGACTTCCTTTCCAATCAAATGGGATGCCACATGGAAACCCCCACACACATTTTCATTTATGAACCAATTGAAATCAAATAGGATACATAACACAGAAATATGAAGAGCAATGACCAGGAAATTTGTTCCCACTACAAAAATCACTTCTATTTCTTGCATGAGAAACCTCACCTGTAACTTCTTCTTCTTTTCTCTCAGCAAGTGCGTTTGTCTCTAGGTAACAAATTTATACTCAAGAGAAACATAACTAACTGCAATATCCTAGTCCTAATTCATCTTAAACCTAACCGAGAATAGGATTTTAAAGATAATGAATAGCATTTCAAGGCTAACACTCAAGAGTCAAGATCAATACTTTCATAAGCGTCGATTTGGAATAAGATGTATCCCAACACCACCCCTTTTTCATCAGTCTTTCAACTCAATACTTGGTAATCCTTATTGGATTGGATCATATCAGAACTTCTGGATTTAGACAGAATACACTCTTAGGCCTTTTCTTTTGCTGATTGGAAAATGGTAAGAGAATAGGAAAACTAAATACAATAAATCAAACTATTTCCCAAAATAAGGAGAAACTTATTCCTTCAAGTTTACTTTATCCATTTCCAGAAATCACAAACCAAACAGACCATCAAATCTGGAAGAAGATAACCACAAAACTTAACCAAGCAACACAATGTTAAAATAAAGAGCAAACAATACGGCCAAGTTAGTCCCCATTCATGACGATTCGAAACCGTAGGTTGAATATAGACCTAAAAATTTAGCATTAAATATATAAAGGGATTGTTCTCAGGTTTGAAGTAAATTAAGTAATAACCTTAAGGTTAATGGGAGGACATTAATAACCCCCAAGGGGTCGGGTAGGTTTGCTCCATCCTAAGGTCTCGGGTTCGAGACCTCTCAAGTGCTGTCAACTCCTTTGGGGCCAATCAATACAGAGCTTTGCTCCGACTTTAATTGGGCTCCCAGCAAGTAAGCGATGGGATTGGGCTCCCAAAATTAGTCAAGGTGCACGTAAGCTGACTCGGACACCTGAATTATAATGGGAGGACGATAAATCACAACCCCTAGCCTCACACCCATAATCTTGGTGATGCTTAAATCAAACCAATACCATGTTCGAAATTGCAGAAGCAGAGAATTTGTGAAACCATTAGAAATTACAAAAGCAGACAATTTGTGAAACCACATTTCAAACATCAAGGACGACAAAAAAAGAAGCTAAAATCAAAAGGAAATGGTTTTAAACAAGAAGTTTAAAGCGCACCTTGAGGAATTAACCCCCAGAAACTAGACTCTAAGGGCAAGCTCGATGTCAACCGAGCTGAAGCTATTGCGCTATGCAACGGCATCATTGATTCCAGGCAGCTCAGCTCCATTGGTAACCTAAAACCCCAGCAAAAATAAAAACTTTGTCCACACATATACACAATATTGACATAAGTATATAAACATGGCTGCCAAGCCTGGCATTATAACCAGCTCTAATCATCACTTCATTTCACCACTGACTCCTCGTAAAATTTTCTTGACGTACTCCCTTCATCCCGTATCAATTTGACTTTCTTTTAAACCTCACATCATTATTTAGATACTCCCTCCATTCCAATTTATTTTCCCATCGTCCATATTAGTGTCATTTTATAATTGCTTATATGTTTTAATCTACAATATTTTTTCATGATTTTGAAAACTTCATAAAATATAACTACACGAGAACTATCAAATAAGACAAGATTCATATTGCATATATTTTTTTTTAGATTCATATTAAATGATATAAGCAATAAAGAAATTGAAAACTGGCACCAACATCGAAAATGGACATACAGGGCGGAGGGAGTAAAAAACAAAACACTAGTGCATAATTATTCAGTCTTTTCGCAAACTTAATTAATTGAGACGATTAAATTAAAGGAAAAAATCGAAAACTTATGCAAGTGCTCCATTTGCTGATCCGAAAATAGCCCCTGCCTTTTAAAAAAATACAAAGAACATAGAAGTGAGGGAGTAGATTATGAGTTCCTCAACATAGAATCAATAACAAACAGGAACCAGCCTAGGTGGCAGTGTTCTAAAAATCAGAATTAATCGGCGATTAATCGCTGGCGGGGCCAATCCAACTAATTGCTATGCGCCAATTCATTGCCAATTACTAATTTCTATGTGCCAATTAATCGCTGATTGCTAGGCCTCCAAGCTTAAAGGTGCTAGGCCTCGAAGTTTGAAGGTGGCCGACCGCTAGCGCCTAGCGAATTTTAGAACATTGTGGTAGGTGGTGAGGAACACATATACCCATATATGTTGTGTTTGTGTGTGTGTGTATGGAGAGAGAGAGAGAGAGAGAGAGAGAGATGATGATATTACCTTGAGGAGCGAGAAATGCGGCGGGAGGAGCGAGAGGGAGAGACGGAATTGAGGAGTGGGGCGTCGAACGAGAGTGAATTTCCTTTGTGGAGTTTGAGGAGGGCGATCGGTCGAAGGCGAGAAGATAACCTAGACGCTACCGTTGACGACGCCATTGATGAACCCTTCGCTCGCTAGCTAGCTCCAAAACCTGCCACAGTTCAAATCAGAACAGAAGGGTTTATCGGCGGGTCGATACGACTAAAACGTCATCGTGTAGTCTCCCGTTATCAAACGACGACACGTGTCGGTTTTTGGGGAAATGTCAAACGGGCTTATATTTTTGTCTTGGTGGATCGGACTCAATAGTTATGGGCCGTTTACTTGACCTGATATGTTTTTTCGTTAGTAGTCCCACCAAACAATTGGACCCAATATATTTTGATGGATCCGTTTCATTAAGGAAAATAAGTACTTATTTTTTAAATTAAATGTAATGTATTGTGAGAGAATTATTTGTATCGTAGAACGAAAAATAAATACTTAAAAAATAAGAATTTTAGCGAAACGGACGGTCAAAATTACGTTGAAATAGGAGTATCCATTGCAATATTGTACTCATATTACGACAAGTTGTGCTCTTTTTTTTCCCAAGAAAAATTGCCAATAAATACTTTAAGGCTAACTCAATACTTTGTGAAAAAACTTATTAAAGGAGAAGAAGGTTATGGTGGAATGGAGGAAAAATTTAACTTTTTTTTAAATTTATCTGGCTTTTGTTTAATAAATTTCTCAAAAATTTAATAATTAGATACATCCTGGAATAATCTCAATAGTACTAGCCTATTTTGGCCTAATAAGCAAAATGGTTTAATTTGTTGCCTTTATTTAAAATTTTCCCACATTTGTTAGTTTTTTGTCCATTTTTGGTGGATTATTGCTTTGTCATGATGAGAGAAATCTAAAAGTAAAAAAATTCGATCAAAACTCAATTTTTTTAATAAAGACAAAAATAAGCCAATAAATTAATTTTTTCGTATTTATTCAAAAAATTAGGCTTTGATCGTAATTCTTTTTAAAAATTTCTCTCGTCATGACGAAGTAATAATTCAAAAAAAATCGATGCAAAACTAACAAATGGGAAAAAAAAATTTAGATGAGAACAAATAATAAGCCTGAGTTATTTGTTTGGCCAAACAACTCAGAACAATGGAGTTACTTTCTGAAAGAGCTCTTGAATACCACAATATAGCAATGGATATTTTTCGCAGTCAACCGGTCAATAAACAGCCAGTCAAAAAAATAGCATTGACAAAATGCCTCAATTGATGGTGATATATTTTGCTACTATTGTTGTTGGCACCACTTTTCCAAACCAGCGGTGCTAGAGGCACAGCAAAAGCTGTGCATACACTTTACACATATTCATTTTGGACCCGATTCGGGTCCCACAAAGATGATCGGAGTCGTTCATTTTGTTCAAAATTTGTTTTTTAGTGTTCTTGTAAAAAATCATCTCAATCGATATCGGTAAGGACATTTACGAATCATCCAAGTAAAAAATTATCTCAATCCGATATCGGTAAGGACGTTTACGAATCATCCAACTTTGCTTCAGGGATGGATGATTCGTAAAAGTCCTTACCGATATCGGATTGAGATGATTTTTTACAGGGACACTAAAAATAAATTTTGAACAAACTGAGGGACTCCGATTGTGGGACCCAAATCGGGTCCAAAATGAATCTGTGCAAGCTGTATGTACAGCTTTTGCTGTGCTCGTATCATTTCTGTTTCCGAACAACAAAGACCCAAAAAATGCCAATTGGGGAACCACTAGATGATAAAGTGAAACAAAGGGGGGAGCTTTCTGAAAGCTGTTTTATACGGGAAGTCTGTGGACACAGCAAAATTGTACACAGATCGTCCATAGATTGCATTGTGGAGCCTATTACGAGCCCCACAAGAATGATCCGAGCCGTTCATTACGTTTAAAATATTTTTTCAAATGCCTCCGCTTAAAATCAGCTCAATCCGATACCTATAAATACTTGATCTAATAATCTAACTTTTCATGATCCAAAAACCAAAAAGAAAAGTTAGACAATTAAATCAAGTAATTATAGGTATCCGATGAGTTGATTTTTCACAAAGGCCTTAGAAAAAATGTTTTAAACGTAATGTACGGATCAGATCATTTGTGTGGAACTCATAATGAGCCCCACGATGCAATCTGTGTACAATTTTACTGAGTTCTTATGTTGATAATAATTACCCATATGATAAAAAGTGATAATGACCTTTTACACGTCAATACCAATTGACTTTAAAAAAGGGAGAATTTTTTATAAGTCCACTATAGCACTTTTCAAACCTGTCTAGTCCACTTCTAAGTTTCATAACTCATTAAGTCCACTAATAAGTTTAATGACAAAAATAACCCACCTAAGAAAGAAGGGCCTTGTTTGGCTAACACGAAAATATATATTTTCCATTTTTTTTTTCGTTTTTGTTGCAATCAAGCTGCCACCGCTACCGCTGCCGCCGCCACCGCCACCACCGTTACCGCTGCCATCACGCCACATATAACATTATATGTGTAACAAAAAAAGTATTTTTTCATTTTTCTCTATTTTTTTTATTGAATCTGCTACACTTAATATTTAACGTTATATATATATATATATAACAAATTTCTCTTTTTGTTTTTTCCTATTTTTCTTGTATTGATTTTTTAACGTTATATGAGTGAGAAAAATTTCATAACATACAACATTATATGTATGACAAATTTTCTAACATGCAACATTTCTTTTTTGTTTTTCTTGTTTTTAGTCTTTAACATTATATGTTGTTCCATACAAAACATATAACATTATATGTGAGATTTTGAATATCTAAATATTGCAAAAATATATATATATATATATAATATTATATTTGAACTTCTGCAACTCTGAATCTCACAAAAAAATAGAATAGAACATATAACATTATATATGAGTTTCTGTAGTTCTAAATCTCACAAAAAAATAGAATATATAACATTATATCTGAGTTTCTGTAGCTCTAATCGCACAAAACATGACATATAAAATTATATATTCTCAAAACAACATCATATTTTTCCAACAATATTATATATCTCAAAAAATAACATTATATGTTCAAATATCATGCAATCATTATCTTTGTTTTCAATTGCGCCTTGAATCTCAAGTTGAATGTTAATGAGACCACATGGGGTCGAGCTTCATTTTTTCATCGTTTATTCATCAAAACCTTCATCGAATTCTTCAAAATTTGTTATTTTCTGCCTCCAAATAGCATTCCCATAAACTCTATATCTACATATATACATACTCAAAACAACATAAACAACATTAATATATCTCAAAAACGAGATATAATATTATATGTCTAACTCTAGAAAAATCACATATTACACATGAGAAAAGTTCACATATAATGTTATATGCTCCATTATTCATCACTTATTGAATTGGTCCGCGCAATAATTGGTCTGCGCAGCAGCCTCTTCAACTTACTTCTGATAATATATGGATATATCCATATGTGCTTTTGAGAGGCCGCTGTGCGGACCTATTCAATAAGAGAATATATAACGTTATTAGTTCCTCTCTTTTTTTTTCTTTTTTTTTTGAGTTTTACAGGACAAAATCTCATATACAGCGTTATATATGTTCTCTATGCAAATTGAAATATATTTTTTTATGTCAATACAAGCTCATATATATATGTACATATGGTCACAAATATTCTCATATGACCATATATAATCATATATGGATATATCCATATGTATTTTTGAGAGGCTGCTTCGCGGACCAATTCAATAAAAGAATATATAATGTTATTAGTTTCTTAGCTTTGAAGTTTTACAGGACAAAATTATGTACCAATGGCAAATTGTCACATATAACATATATGTCTTAATAGAGAGTATCATCTATAATCAAACCACATCGATAACGGAGCTTCAAATCACATATTTTTACGTATAAGTCAGAGAGGCCGCTACGTGGACCAATTCAAGAAGTGATTGACAACGGAGTATATACCGTTATATATGACAGAAGCTCATATTTAACGTTACACGGTACAAAAGGTCATATATAATGTTATATGTTTTCTTTATTAAATAAGATAAAATATTTCTAATCTAGAATGTTATATATAACAATATAACGTTATATATTATTATATATCTCTCTATCTAACAATGTTTTTAAAAAATGACATTAAATAATAACAAAAATACACACTATATTTTTTGTCTGACACAAAAAACACACATATAACCTTATATATTTTTTCAAAAAACACAACCTGTTCCAACCTTATATGTCTAGCCCTAGAAAAAACACACACATAACCTTATTTATTTTTTCAAAAAACATAACCTGTTCCAACCTTATATGTCTAGCCCTAGAAAAAACACATATATAACCTTATTTGTTTATTTAAAAAACTTCAAATATATTAGAAACAATTCGGAGAGGCTGCTGCGCGGACCAAATCAATAAGTGATTGATGAAAAACACAAATATAACCTTATATTACAACAAGTAAATTATGAAGAAAGCAATATCATAGCCTCTATTTGGTTGACAATTAACTGACAAATACGCCATGAACTCAAAAAAAATCTCAATTTCTTCCTGTTTCTCATAAACCAAACACTACCGGAAGAGATCCAATTAGAAAAGTTTCATGTAAAAAAAAAAGTGGTGAAAAACACTTATGAAAAAGGAGGAGCGCAAAAAGTCTGACACTCTTAATGTATTACTTACAGATAATCTATTACTTAAAGATTTATCAGAAACCTTAGTGAGATCCACAAAATGCAGAGGACATTTTGGCAAATCCCTAGAAATCCAACGAAGAAAACCCAGATTCCTTTTATGTACCATTTCACAGGCCTCCACCGCATCCACCATCGCATTGAACAGATTCCGATACTGGACTTCCGTCACTGCGTCGTCGCGGAAGTTGAACGGGTCTCCTGGAATAGGGCGAACCCGATGGGGATCCCGTGCTTGGCCCTGTACACATCGTAGGGGCGGAGATTGATGAGGAACGAAGAGTTGGTTTCGTCGAGGACGTCGAGCAACGGTTGATTTAGGACGTCGAGCAACGGTTTGATGAGGATGTCGGCCGTGGAAGGTTGGAACTCAGTGGAAGAAGGGGGGAAGGCGGTGGTTACAACGGAGAGAGAGAGGACTATGCTCCAGATTTATTTTTGATCTAGGGTTTCTTCTTATATGACAGCTTATATAGAAGGTTATTTTTGTCTTGATTTAATTTCTTTTTTAAAAGAAGTGGACTAAAGACCTTACCAAACCTAATTAGTGGACTAGAGGGGTTTTAAACTTTAGGAGTGGACTTGATGGGTTATAAACATGCTATAATGGACCCTAGACTAATTTTTTATAAAAGAAACACACACACACACAACGAATTAGTTAATTTTGCTATCTCCCACTTGTGGACGCAACCAAGTCTAAGACTAAACTACCCCCCATTTTTTTATAATAAAAATAAAACTCCAGCTACCCAACTTTTGTAGTCTACCACTTCTACAATAAAAACTCGGAATAATTTACTAATGATAAAAATAAACCAAAACGTAAGGCTTTGTTTGGTAAAATTGTCAGTTTTTTTATTTTTCGTTTATGGAAAACAAGAAATGAGTTTTCGTTTATTTATGTTTATTTATTAAAAAATAAAAACAAAAACATGTTTGGTGACCATAATAGTTTTTTGTTTTTGTTTTTTTTGAACTGCCGAAAATGTTTTTAAAACAAATGAAAACACAATTTTTGTGCTTCTAGAATTTTGGTAAACTAATGAAACTGATTATGTGTTTTGTAAACAAAAATAATAACATGGACATGTTTATGGTACCTGTTTCAAAAAATATTGAAAACAAAAACAAACAAAAAAACCAGAAATAAAAACTTTTTCCAGAGTAAACATCCCACTCACTGAAGTAGTGCTCCTACCTTTTTTCTCCCTGGAAAGTCATAGCAAATTCCACCATACTTCGAAGAAACTTCCTAACAATATTTTCCTAGACAACCAAGGCAAATTTTGTTTAAAAACGGATAAATTTCCAAGCAGGTGCTAATGGAATTGCCAGTGTGTTTTTTTCCTTTCCACTGGTTCAAACGGATTTAAATTTGGAACACATTTTTTAACCTCGTTAGACAGTTTAAACTACGAAAAAATATAAATTTTCCGTTTTACATTATTTCTCTATCAATAGTAGGCTCGTTTAATAGGTTTCGTTGAGTAGATTTCAAAAATATTTAATTTTTTAAAAAACAATATGTGAAAAAAAAGTTATTAACATTTAAAATTTTATAAAAAAATTGAGAGAGAGAGAGTGTGTG